>RJWT010014063.1:0-21335 GCA_004365215.1 Cuniculus paca
ATTAATGGAGAAACAAGATACTTCCATGACAAAGAACAATTCAAGGAATTCATGACCACCAAAACAACCCTACAAAGAATACTAAAGGACATTCTAGAGAGAGATAAAAAGGACCATGGTCTCAGGAACAATGGCAGAGGTGGACCATCAAGCAGGGGCAGTCGATTGAATAGAGAGGAAAAACAGGGAGCCAATGGCAGGAAAATAGCATGGCAGAGACAACACAGTGCAAGAGGGCCATCACTATTAATGTACATGGCCTCAATGCACCAATGGAAAGAAACACAGGCAGAGTGGATCAGGAGACAGGATCCATCAATATGCTGTGTACAAGAACCCCATTTAACTAGAAAGAAAATTCGCAGACTGAAAGTCAAAGGAGAACAATGCCCTACGTGACAGGGAACCAGAAAAAAAATAGGGGTAGCTTACCCATCAACTGCAGAATGGATAAGAAAGACATGGCATTTTATGTGATGGAAATCTACTCAGCTATAAAGGAAGATAACTTCAAGGCTCTTGTAAGTGGATGGAGGCAACTTGAGATCATACTCCTAGATGAAATGGTTCAGAGTCACATGGGTGAATTTCATGTTGTCTCCCTAGTATAACAAACTAAAAGAGTTAGTGGGATCCAAAATGCACAATACATATTGGGAAAGTCAAAGGGGAGGAATTATCTAAAAGGGGAAGGAAGTGGCCACTGTTAATCTATTATCATGATTTGAAATGCATATTGTCTTCATTGCTCTGATTAGTTTTGTTTTATTTTGTTTTGTTTGATTTTATTACACTTGATGGCATGGACAGCTATTTCAAAGATAAAAAAAGTATATAATTGCAACCATCGAGGATTTCCAATTATCTTGTTTCAAAGCCCTGTATCACTTTCATTGCTTTGTTTTGTTTTGATTGATTTTACTCTATTCTGTGTTGTTTGATTGTATTATGTCTGAAGGTGCAGGCAACTATACTGAAGACAGCAGGAAGCATTATGTAGCCACTGGAGTTTTATTAGTATGGTGGGTTCTGTATTCCTTTTTCTTTTTTTACTTGTTTTATTCTGTTCTATTTTGTTTGATTTTATTTATCTCTGATGGTATAGGCAGTTATATTGTGGATAACAGGAGGCATTATGGTAGCCATTGTTGATTGCCTTTTACCCTGTTTAGAAGTCAGGTACCATGTTCATTGTTTTGTTGTGATTGACTTTATTCTGTTTTATTTTTTTGGTTGTATTCTTTTCAAAATAAAAAAATTTTTTTACTAAGTCAAAATACACTTTTAGATACATTGCCTATGCTGAGCTGCAATAAGTTTTTTCTCTTCCTTTTTCTCTATTACCTTTTATTTCATACTGTATATATTGTTTTTTTCATGTAAAAGAAAACATGCAATATTTAAAATTTTGAGTCTGATTCAGTTTATTTAACAAGGTGGATCTGTGTTGCTACAAATGACTCAAATTAGAGCAGAGTAACTTCTTTACAACAGAGCAGTACTCTGCACCAATTATTAGTGTATAGTTAGATAAATTTCAAGGCAGATGCATTCTTGAGCTAGCACCCTCATCACAAGTAGATCATTATTTCCACTTAGAAGCCCTGACAAAATACCAGCTCTGTTCTAAGGTTAATCACAATTCTGATTCCTAACACTATGTATTATTTTTGCCTTTTTATGAAATAACTACCCTATTTACTATTTTTTATGAAATAAAACTTTTTTTATGAAATAACTACCCTATTTACTATTTTTTTACTCATTCATATATTTGTGATATTCACCCCTTTAGTTGTACCTGGTTACATCTCTTTTTTTCCTCATTGCTATGTAGCACTGTATTATATTAAGCTATCAGAATTTATTAGTTGATTCTATCATTACCAAACATTTGAGTGTTTCACTTTGAGACTGTTGTGATGTTGTAAGCATTCTTATGCAGTTTTGTGAATATGTATACATTTTTATGGGCTGTATCCTAGGAATGGAATTGAGATGTCACAGAGTATGTGTAAGGTGACTACCTATCCCACTTTAATGAGGTCTGACCCAACTGTAGCTCTGATGTTCTATATCTTGGGAGAGCCCTCACTCCTGGTAAAGCACAACAATTGGAATTCCGAGATATGTGCATGCTTGTTACAATCCAGGATCTGCAATTATCTTTTCTTTGTTTTCACTTTTCCGCTTCAATTTATAATGGCATCTTACTGCAACTTTAATGAATAATCATTTTGAACGTCTTTCTTACTTTAAAAATTTTTTTATTTTAAAGAGATTCAAACCAAGCAAAATAAAACAGAATAAAGACAATCAAACCAAAACAGTGTAAGTGATACTGGGTTTCAAAACAAGATAATAGGAAGTCAACAATGGCTATCATAATACCTGTTGTTGTCTTCAAAACAGCTGCCCATATCATCAGACATAGGAAAAATCAAACAAAACAGAACAGAATAGAACCAATAAAAACAAAACAATGAATTCAATACAGGACTTCAAAACAAGATTATAGTAAATCAAAAATAGCTACCATAATATATCTTGATATCTTTGAAATAGCTGCCCATGACATCAGATATAATAAAATCAAGCTAAACAAAACAGAATAAAACCAAACCAAACAAAATGATGAAAATGATACAGGACTTTAAAACAGGACAATAGGAAGATAACCTTCAGAAGGAGATCCCTCATAGATGCTATACTGTGTATTGTTATCCTCTAAATAGGTGATAAGTTATGGGCCTTAGGCCTGAAAAGTCAATGAAATGCTAAAAACTATAAGCATTAAGTTGTAGTGTACTTCGATAGCTATCATCTTAACCTGTGTTTCTCTGGATCAGCCAGTAGCTCACTGTGGGTATGGGGGGGATCTGGGTTCTTCTTGTCTCCTGGCCCACATGCCAGGAGAGGCTGGCATCTGGTTGTCCCCCCAGCTGCCCACACATGGTACTGACTCACAGGAAGTGACTGACTTCTTGTTCTCCCTGTCATCCACAAATGGTGCAGATTAACAGGAAGGGGCTGGGGTCTGGTTGTCCTCCCTGTGGCCCACGCATGGCACTGACTCACAGGACATCTGTCTTTCATATCTTAATAGACAACTTTCCTCTCTTCCATGTGAAGATTCTGTTCAAAGCACTCCATGGAGTCCTTTGTCAAAATAAACTCTTACATGTAAACCCCATGGAAAATCCAGTGTTGAATTTTTCAAAATCTTGTTTTATGAATTTAGGGTAGGCGGTACAGAGGTGAAGCCTGGATTCCCATTTCCTTGGCATCCTTTTTGCTTTGATCATAGTTACAATAGAATTATATTTGTAAAATTATTGACTGAAAAATCATTTGCCCCACTTCATCCTTCCTAACTGGGAATACCACTCAACATTTTATGGTCCAATTATAACAACTGATTTCTCTCTGACACAGCTCTTTTATACTTAAAATTTCTCCTATTTACCTTTTTCTTTGAAATGTTAATCTCTTTTCCTCACCTGGTAATTCTTTTCCATCTTTTAAAGTCAATTTAAGGGTCATTTTTTCTATAGAAATTGAGGTCCTATGTCTTGATGTAAGCACCTTTCAATATTTTCCTGCAAGAACCTCTGGAAATATTAACGACACTTTTCAAATCACATAAAGTTAAGCTCCAGATCTGTAAGTGACGTGCTACCCAGTTATTCTTTGCTATCTCTCTAGTGTTCTTCAGAATATGAACTATACAGTAGATGTCAATAAATATTTATTGAATGTTGAACATTGCTGCCTTGTAATGTGTGATTTCAAGTCAGTATTAGAAAATCGAATGTTTCAGAAAATATTTTAAAGATTACTAAGAATTTTCAACTCGATTTTTCTAATTTTTTTTTTTTTGTACCAGGGATCAAACTCACAACCTCGCACTTGCCAGGCAGGCGCTTATACCACTGAGCTAAATCCCCAGCCCTAAGTTTTCTAATTTGAGCTCCACAAACATTTCCTAAAATTACAGCACTGGAAGTACTGACCAAATTTTATATTTAGAAAAAGAAAAACAAATTTTGGAAATGTGTAATTTTGTCAGTACATATCTTGTTAAAAGTAAAGCCAGATAGAGTTCAAAATTATGCCTTTTGAATATGAAATGCAGTATAACTTTAAGTTTATTAAAGTTGTATTCACTGCTGAATTACAAATTATTCTGGGGATATAAAATTCTACCACTTTTATCTTCCCTGTTTCTTAGAATTTTCATGATGTGTCAATTTACTGATAATATCCAAGGAAGGAAGTAATGCACTATTTCATCATAATGCCACTGTTCAGTTAATTTAAAACTTCATTGTTGTATATTTTTTACATTGTTAGAATTTTTATTTTCCTCCTATAAATATGATGATACCTTGGTACCAGTTGTTAGTTGGTTCCAGGTGGTACCAAGAGTATGAATGATGATAAGTAGAAGTACTAAGTAAGTTGTTTTGGCTGGACAGAGTGCCAAGTTACAAGGCAATCAACACCGAAAGTTCTATCTTGTATATCCAGTACTAAACAAAAGACAATTCCTTGGACAATATTGGCTCATCAAAATGTGTTGAGTACCAAATCCAATGAGTTTCATTGGATTGAAGTGAAGAACTAAGGTATGACTGTACTCCCCAGTGTACAATCAGAGGCCCATTGTAACTTGACATTGGTTCTATGAAATTTAGTTTCTACATTACTCACTTTTAGCTATCCATACCATATAGAAACTTCTTCCAGACCTATCTGTTTGCCAAAGTCCATAGAGCATGGAGTCAGCTTGGAGACCTTGTTTTCTCAAAACTTTTCTGGGTTCATGGTGGCCAACCTGTTTACATTCCACCACCCTTTTCGGGATTTACAGGAAAGTGCTTATCTTGTGACTTGCAAATGTAGTCTGTACAAGTGGTAATGTCCTCTAAAGATCAAGTTGGTAGTCATATGATCTCTCCACAGATGTTGCTTTTCTATTCAAAAAGAAATATTTTACCTTGTTCTATATTCTTGTTATTCCTTGAGCAAACAGTTTTATCCCAAAAGGTCAAGACACTCATGTGGAGAAGAGATTACTTCACTTTATTTTAAACTTGGGCGTGAGATTCCAGGTGGTCACAATTATTGTTCTGGGAAGTTCTGCTCTAGAACTTTTTGAATAAAGGTTTTTCAGAACCCAGACTTGTCATTAACTTATATGAGAACCATATTTTTCTTGTTCTGAAACATTTAACCTGTTTTGAATCCCAAATCTGGTGTACTACAGGGATTTTTATTTACCTAAAGTGTCTAGGAGTATTGATTTATGCATACTTTCTGGATTAAACAGAAATTCATCCTCATTTTAACAGTATGAGTAATAGCATATCTACATCAATTTAAATCAATATAGTGTTCTCTTATGTATCCTCTTATCAATACCTCAAGAAAACTTCTATAAAGAAGTGAAAGTTTTATTCATTAACAATCATCCATTTAGTTAAAATGAGCTGTATAAATGTAGATTTACTTACCTGACCACAGTACTCCTGTTATCAGAATATTCTCTGCCATGCAAGTAGCATTAGTAAAAGTTTGTACAAAGAATGTTAGCTTCCTAGCAAAAAAGAAAAACTATCAATACTGGAAAGATCTTCAGAGGTTCAATTATTAGAAAATATTTCATGAAATTTTATTTCTGTTTATATTATATCAGTTAGACTGCTGACTGGTAGAAGGAAGGAGAAAGCAGAAAATGTAGATGACTTTATATTATCCACTCATCATCAAAATAGTTGAAATATATATATATATATTATATGTGCATACTTATGTTTGTATAAATATTTATTAAGGTGAAGAGTCAGAGTATGTTGCATAGAATAAAACATTTTGACTTGATTTTTTGTAGTTGTTAACTGAACTAAAAATTGGACCTAGATGATTGGCTAAATATGCAAAGATTAAAAGATAAAAGGCAGTTAAGTATGTCCTTTGTGAGTAGTGATTGAAATTATTTTCATAACTCTTGTACCCCAAAAGGTCTTACAGTAATAATAGCAAAGGCATAGCCTTGTTGCCTTATACATCTAATGTCTTTTCTATATATTCCTTACTACTTGTGTGAGATTAGCTAATCTACATATTCTCTCTACTGTATATCTGTGAACCAAAAACAAAAAGAAAAAACCTCAAGTGAATGGGATTAACTTTAACTTGGTTTGAAAAAATGTTGACAGGTCAACATATTCAATTTTAAAAATGCTCTATAAATGCTTTGTATTTTGCTCCATATGTGTTTGTGGTAATGAATACAATTGGGAATTCTCTTAATAAACTTGACGCCTGCATTCCCAAATGTTCTGTCAGTGTGCATACGTGTAAGTTCCACATTTGAACATGACATGAAGAATTGATATCTGCATTTCTTGCAAAGATTATAAATGCATAACCTTTTACTGTTCTTTAATTTGTTATTCATTTCATGTAAAACTAACCATTTACTACTATTGTCTGGTCACATATTTTTCTCCTAGTTAATAGAAGCCAAAAAGGATTGAATTTGTACATCAAAATAATATGATTAAAAATAATGAAGTCACTTTAGGATTATTATTCAAGCAGAATCATTCCAAATTAATTGAAAAGCTAAATGAGTACAAATGAAAAAAAAATGACAGCAATGACTATTCGTTTCCAAGAACATTTAGCATATTTTATAAATGTTAATATGAAGGATTCACTATAATGCTCTAGCTTTTGTTTTTGTACAAATAATCAACATAACTATATATTCTTTTCCATTGTTTTTCAGATAATTTTTCAGAGTGACCTGGTGAATTATGTCGGAGTAGTGTTTTTTATCAGAAATGCCAGAAAGAAAGTCCTTGTTAGCATTCTCAAAAACATTAAAACTGAGCTACTGGGCTCTAAAATCTCAACCTTTGCCCCATAAAGACTATGGGCCATGGTAGAAATGGGGAGCTGACTGCATGTATTTGTGTGTGGGAAGGAGGTCCTATATTGTAAACAGGACTCCAATCTCCAGGGCCCATTTCCCTGCAGCAGTTAACTTAGAAAAATGAAATATCATTTAATGAGCAGGAAAGTTGCTTAAAGTCTGTGTGACAAAGTCAAAGAAGTACATTCTATAGATGGAAAAGGAAAGAAAAGGATATAAATTAAATGTTAATTATAAAGATGATTAAAATGTAATAAAGTACAAAATTCATCCAGCTCCTTAGTAATTGACACAAAATTATATAAATTTGGGATATATAATCACAATCAAACTAATATTATAAACTTAAAAAATAAATTGCTTAAAATTGATGCTTCGGTTCCATTGTGTTGACAGCTATCTACTAAATCTGTAGAGAACACTAATTTGGTAGGAATGACTTGCATTTAAAAGTCAGTTCAGATTTTAGGTTAACTGGCATCCACTTAACTTGTGAAGCCTACCTTGCTAAATATAAATTTTTAAAAAACTAATGCCAATAGATGTGAGAAATCCATTTAATTCAAGACAGCAATTAACTACATAAAATCAAAATTCATAAAAATCTTGAAGTTGGTAAAGATACAAGCTTCTTCACTTGCTCTTGAATTTAAAAATCAATCACGTCAAAACTATATTTAAGAAAATAACCTGCGAAGCATTATGTAAGAAAAACTGAAAACTCTGAAGGAAATGATAGTGCAAAGATGGTAACAGAAAAGAAAGAAAGAAATGATGCAAAAATACCAGGACCCTAAAAACGTCTTATACCTGTATTTAGTTTACATTAACTATTTGAATTATTGTTTCACATTTCTGAGGATTCTATCTTCTTTTATGTAACTCTGTGTGTGTGTGTGTGTGTGTGTGTGTGTGTGCACTAATGGTGATGGAACCCAGGGCTTTCACACTGAGCTATATCCCCAACCCTTTTTTATTTTGAGAAAAGTTTTCTCTAACTTGCAAAGACTACATTTTTGTAAATGTTAATACAGTACTTGCTATTTTTCTTTTAAATAAGTCATTGAAGTATTGAGTTCACAGAAAGAACCCCTGGGATAGATTGTCTTGGCCATTTCAGGCTGCTATAATAAAACATCATACTCTGAGTAGCTAATAAACAAGAGATGCAGTTTTCTCAGTTCAGGAGACTGGGCTGTTCCAGACCAAGGGACCAGCTCATGCTGTGTCTGTGGAGGACCTGCTTCCTGTTTGAGACGGGACCATCTTTTTTGCTTGATTCTCACACGATGGAGGAGTGAAACATTCATCAGGGGTCTGTTTTTAAGGCCACTGATCATGCCCCAGGGACCTCAGCTCCCAAGACCATCAACTGGGGGATTTAATTTCAGCATATGAAACTTAGAGGAATATAAATTCCATTCATTGCCAGTTTTCTCCAGGTATAGATGGTATTTGAAAGTGTGAAGCATAGAAAACAATGTGGTATGACTAAGAAAAATGGCAATAGAATTCTGAAAAGACAGCTTGAAAGAGCTCATAAAGTGTATATATTAATACCAAAATATAGATTTAGCACAAGGTACAAGACTTAGAATTACATCTCTGAAAAATTTTTACTTTTAAAAGAAAAAAATCTATATCTTTATCTATATCTATATTTATCTATATGTGTACAAAGAAACTGGCAAAAAGTTGCCTAAGAGATTATATTATCAATGTGACAGGTGGCCCAGGGGATGAGAGTTGGGACAGGGTGACACTTAATTCCCTAGTGACAATTATTTTCAAGTTAAAATTCTACATCCAGCCAAAATTTCAAGCAACTGTGAAAACAAAGGTGTTTATCATATTCAGTGACTTTTCATGTGTCCTTTTATAAGGTTTATATTAAGAGTCTTCTCTAGAAAATAGGGGAAAACAATCAAGAAATACAAGTTCTCAGAGAAAGAAAAGAAACAGATCACATTCAAAGAAAATTATATTGTTGTAAGTAAATTAAAAATATACATTAAGAAATATCCTAATTAAAAACTTCAAAAAAAGGATATGTGATCCAAATGCAAGAATAAAGAGACAGAAAGAAGCAATAAAGTAGATATAAATATGTTAGAAACAATATTTGTAAAGTGATCAATGTGAATAATAGTTTGTTTTTTTTTGTTTTGTAAAACGTACATCAGCTAATCTAAGGAATAAACATAATGTGATTGAATAGGAACCAGGAAAGAGGAAAATAGCAATAGAAATTTTTATGCAGAAATAATGATCAAATCTAAAGACATTTCAGAAAACAATCATAAGCCAAAGTTCCAATTGTTTACAAATGATAAAACCATTATTAAAATAGGTACAGTCTCAGAATTTTTCCATGGAAGATTTCTACTGAAGGAAGAACCATCTAGAGCCAGAGTGAATTCATTTTAAATTATATCAAAACTTTCAAGAACAGATAACTATAGTGCCACTTTAACTGTTAGAAAATAAGAGAAAAAGTAAATCTTCTAAAACATTTTTATCACATTAATAGATCTAACAAATCATGAATATATCTGTATGTAATAAAAGAGAATTTTGCAAATTTCAAAATTTTCATTTAAAAAAATCAGATTTTCCTAATGTGGCAAATGAAATGTCTATCTCAGCATGGGATATTTTACACAAATTTACACTAAAGTCAGAAATAAGGTATATCACCAGTATCAACATTACTGTTTCACTTTCTTCTGGGTATACTCATCTCTGGGTTATTTGGAACTACCATGTAAAAAGAACAATGTGAATAGAATCAATGAGTTACAATACAAAGCTTATTGGAATAAATGAGTCATTCATAAACATGCACACACACACATGAACACAATTGGTGTTTAACTAAATGCTGTAATTAATAATATACCCCATCTATCATTTCCATAAAATACATAAAAAATTTAGAAATATATTGTATAAACTCTTATAGAAGGAACTCAAAGAAATTTGATGAAATGAGAAGACATAGTATGCCATTGCTTTGGAAGTTGTAATTTTGAAAATATATATTGGATCTCTCTATGAAAGTTTATTGGTAAAATTAATATAGCTCCTGGCTTAGTTACTTTTTTCTCGTTGCTGGCACAAAATACCTGACGCCCAAAGTGAAGGAAGGAGAGGTTTATTTCTTACAGTGCTGGGGGTTTCAGTCCATACTCAGCTAGATCCAAGGCAGGCTGGCGTGGCTGAGGGGCAGCCGTTCATGACGGCTGCAAGCGGCAAGAGCAAACCGTGCCAAAGAGCAAAACATGCCCCCATTCCGACTTTACATTGTATGTCGGCTCCACCCCTGGGCAGGTGCAGAACTCACACCACCAATCCCAGCGCTAGACAACAAGTCAACCACAAATGCTAGATTCAGCCACTTCCATGACTACATGAGGCTTTGGGGGGCCATCTAGATACAAACCATAACAGCTCCAGTAAAATACAATGAAGATTTTTTTTTTAAATTAGTACATCAATTTGAAAGCTCTAGAGTTTTGTGGAATCTCCTTACTGATTTCCACAGTGGTTGCAGCAGTCTACACTCCCACCAACAGTGGAGAAAGGTTCCTATTTGCTCACAAAATGAAAACAAAGCTTTGTAAATGGGGCAGGGGTGTAAAGAGGGGTTGAAGAGAAAAGAAAGAATGGGAAAAAAAGGAATCAAAATATATCATGCATGGGTCCAAATTCTCTATGATAAATACAAACATTATGCATATCTAAAATGTACCAATAAACTTAGTTAAAACAAAGTAGAAAACTCTTAGAACAGGGAATCACAGACAAAGGTAGAGAAAAAATGGAAAATGGGGACAAATCTTACCTGATACTGAAACATAATACCAGGTATTAAAGCAGTATGGTGATGATGTCTGGTCAGATAGATCAATAACACACAAATCCCCCAAATAAATATCTGTTCTGCTTATGGCTCAGGGTCATGCCTGTCCCCATGGTGGGGACTGAACTCAGAACCTCACTGCTAAGCAAGTACGCTACCATCTAGCTATATTACTAGACTCTGGTTTAATTTTGTGTACAACACAGGCAGCAAGTCAAATCACTGTGAAAAAGATGGAAAAATAAAAAATAATGGTGGTGTGACCACACTGATAACTGATACTTTTATTTGGATAAATGCCCAATTAATCAAATGTTTAAAAGAAAAATAATGAGCTAATGAAATATTTTTAAAAAAATAAGGAATGCTTTGTTATAAACTTGGAGTAGAGAAGGTCTTTTCAAAATGAAAAATGTATAAGCCATAAATAAAAGTATTTATAAATTGAAAGCATGAATATTAAAATTTTTAAAAACCTAGGTAGAAATTGAAAAATCCAAAATGTATCAGTGAAGTAAGAGAGTAAAAATAAGCAATGATATCCTAGTAAAAATTATTGTAGTTCACATCATCAAACTCAATGATTCTCCCTAATGTTTCAAAAACTAATATTTCAATTAGAAATTGAAAAGAGAAAAAAAACACCTCAATAACCCAAAAGTAGCCTGGATAAAGTGTATGCATGATTCAAGAAAAATAAATGGTGAATATTTAATCTTATTCAATAATGAGAGAAATATGAATAAGAGGTACCATTTTTAACATATCCAAATAACCAAAGTATCAGAGGTTAAGTAGCATATTTTATTTGAAGGATCAGGGACTCCCATATATTTCCAGCAAGAATATACATCCTTATAAACCCAATGAATATAAATTTGATAGTATCTATCAATATTTAGACACCTCTACATTTTATAGCTATGTGAAATGCACAAAACAATGTTTTCAGCATGTTTCTAACAGCAAAATATTAGAAAGATACTCATAGTGGACAGGTTTCCTTAAATATGGTACATTTCATATAAAAGAATACAATTGAAAATCAAAAAGATATCACTTTCTATATACCTACATGAATTTATATTCTGCAAATGTTAATAAAGAAACAAAGAACAAAGTGTGCATAGTGTACTGTAGTCTGGCGGGTGACACATGAGGTGGAAAAATAAAATATATTTTAATGTGCTTGTTCAGAAAGCAATGTTAGGAGGACCTTTAATTGCTATTATAAAGACTCTGTGAGAAGAGGATGGCAAGATAGGATAGGTTGAAAAATGAAATAGTGTTGAGAAAGGGTAGCCACTTAGGTATGTAAAGCAAATAAATATATTACTTACTAAAAAATTGAAATTAAATACAGTAATGGATGGGTGACAAATATTACAACTGAGGCTTAGCAAAGACCAGAGAAAAGGTGGTAAGGGAGTATTCAATGATATCCAGATGGTTAGTACTGGGCTTAGCATGTAGACAGGAAATGCACTGGGGAAATAGATCAGTAGGAGTAGAAATACAGTTCAGTTACAGCCCGATGCAAAGCCTATATGGAGGTGGCAGCATTTATGCACCAGAAGGGCTTCTATCTCAACCCTCCTCATGAGTCCAAGCCATCAAGTGGCCTTCAGTCTGTCCGGAATGCAACAGTTGGAAAGTCTACCTGGTTTTGGAAATGTTGACTGCATTTCTTATTCTTGTAAGATGAGTATCACCATATATATTTTTATCGATATCCAAATTATAAAATCAGTGCATCAGTGTACCAGATTTAGTCTACAAATTGACAGTGAATCCTTTATTGTTAGGAAATGTGCTCTTTTCCCAAGGGTATGACAAATTTAAGGCTGAACTTCCTTTTTTTCTCACTGGATGATCTTCATAATGATTACTAAGGATTTGACAGTTGATGAGATCAGGTCCGAATCCTGAAAACAACTTCTCCCACTCCTTCACATTCCATGCCTAATGTCTCACCAAGTCGTGCCTGCTCCATTTCTGAGATCTCTGCACATTTGCATTGTTAACTACCTCAATTTATACTGAGGTACTTTCCATCCAGACTTTATTTATTTCACCCAAATTCATAATTTCCTAATGAACTTCCCTTTTTAATTTTCTTTATTTTCCACTTTGAGAGCACTGTCATCAGGAATTAAAACAAGAAGATTGACAAACTTATTAGGTTTAATCATTTTTTTCTAAAACATCCATCTCTGAGGTATATTCTGAATTCTCTTTCAGGACACAGTTTTTTCCATGTGGAGCCTGGCTGAACAACATCAGTAATTCATAAATTTCAGGTCCATTATTTTGAAATTCTTTACAATTCAGGTAGGGAATTCGGGTAAAGCTAAAAGTTCCTGAGTAATCCTATGTGATTTTTTTTTTAAACCAAACAAATTAACAGTTCTATCAGGACTTCAGGTAATTTCTAGGCTATTTAAGAGAACAAATTGTTTTCAAGCATTGCTAGGCAGTGTAGAAGAATCTATTTACATTCAAATTATTTGCTAATTACAAATCATTATTAGCTATTAACTAAGAAAAGCCACTTAGAAACAACTAGTAGGCAACACTTTGTTAGACTGGTTCCAATTATGGGAACTGGAAAATAATAAAACCAAGGTTAGAAATAGCTCATAATCTGTATTTCATTTCATCAATTCAAATACACCCCCTCATCTTTTTTACCAGGCCAAATGCTTGTGGTTTTATTGGACCTTGAAAACACTGCAGTGCAGAAGATGTATAAGAGGAAGCTGATAAATCGTCTGAATTCGAGAAATCAGATCCCTCAAGGTTACTCTCCAGCTCAATTCTTTCCCTGGAATTTTTTTTTAAAGCCTATAATCAAGGAGGTAGAACACAATCCCAGAAAAGACAGCTGCAGGGGAAGCAGGGATAAGCATTTGTTTTCACTTTGAAAACATGAGCTCACTGCCAACAGGTTTTGGGCTCCTGTACAAGTCTTTCCATTGTGAAATCATGCTGATTTCAGAACTGAAGAGAAACAAGGGGCAAAATTACCTTTGATTTAGCACATAGCTCTTCAAGTCTGGACAGATAAAAGTCAAAATAGATGTCCCGTCATCTATTTAGAGGTCAATTTAACAAAAGGAAGAAAAGAACTTTGCTCTAGCCCTGTAATTCTGCCCATAAGGAGGATCAGCCCTACTGATTTCAGTGGAGTGCAGCAATATCTCAGGATTCATGTCAAGGCAAACACAGGAGAACACCAGTGAAATTTGAGTTTTGGCACACTCAATCCATTGTGTGGTATTAAGCATGCTTATCTTAGCAAGCTGATGGAAAATAATAAGAGTGAATTCTTTATATAAGTGACTCATAAACTGTATAATATTCTTTAGTTGTTAGATGACACTGTTACCCATGGGTACTACTAAATGTATGGACAAAGAATGACAAGCTAAGTGATAAGACTTGGAAATTTTGCAAGTGATGATCTAATGACATGACGTTATTTTTTGAAAAGAGAAATCAATGTGCGAAACATATATACCACATAACAACCGTATGCATGCTACACCATTCAAACTAACATATTTGTATAAACTTGGGCAGAGGGAGAGAGAATAGAGTACATGAAAGAAGACCACACAAGTAGCAAATGATTTTCAATATTTTAGTTTTTTATAGAATGGTGGAAAAACAGTCCAGCAACCAAATAGCACTATTCATGAAACCAAAATTAGCACTATGCGTGAAACTTATGAAACTGTCATAAGTGATAATTATAATTCACCCTATTCTAGGGGCTACACAGTTTCTCTAAACATCTTAGCAAATTATTTAAGGGCATGTTACTAGTAGCAGGTGGCTTGCAACTGAACTTCATAAAGTCATTTGTGTCCATTAGCTATCAATATGTATTTGAATTTCTTGAGCTCTGTTATGGTTTGTATATAGGTGGCCCACCCCCAAAGCCTTGTGTAGTCGTGGAAGTGGCTAAAGCTAGTGTTTGTGATTGACTCATTATCTAGTGCTAGGATTAGCAATGTGAGTTCTGTACCTGCCCAGGGGTGGAGCCGACATACAATGTAAGGTTGGGAGGGAGGTGGGTTTTTCCCTTTTTTGTGCAGTTCACTCTTGCCACTTGCAGCCACTGTGAACAGCTGTGCCCTCAGCCACACCACCTTACTTTGGAACCAGCTAAGTATGGACTGAAACCCCCAAAACTGTAAGAAATAAACCTTCCCTTCCCTAACTTTGGGTGTCAGGTATTTTGTCTCAACGATCAGAAAAAAGTAACCAAGATAAGCTCTTTAATTCTACTACTAGAAATCTTATACTTTGCCATGTTCCCCAAATAGAACAGCAGTCACAATAGTCAACAAATGTAGACCAGGCTTCTCAGTGACAGGATGGGCAAGAACCCACCTGATGAATGTGCTAACTGTTCCATATTGAAGGGATTAGTCCCTTGTTTGTTTTTCATTTGGATAATAAAACACCCTGTCGACTCACTCAGTTTGGTCAAGAAAAACTCTTTAACAAAGTAATTACTTAAGTCAGTTGTTTTGAGTAATTTAGCACAATAAACGCTTGATCAAATTTTTAAAAACTCAATATGGTTTACAAAGAAGGTATTGTGTCATTTAGCTTGTTGGTGATTATTGGACCAAACTAACACTATGCATTCATGTGCTTGCATTATGGGAATCTCATTTTAAAGGGAAAGGAGGAGAGAGAAGATTGAATTTTCACAAACTCTCTTCATGGATCTTCCTTGGCTTTTTGTTGCCACATTTAGGCATATCTTTAAAGTCTGCATGAACTTCTGTTTTCCTCTATTGTCACAGATGATGTGTTACCAAAAATATGTCCCAGAAAATCTGGCCCAAATCAAGAAGAGTGACATTATTCTTACCTGAGTCAATGTGTCTCATTCCCAAGTGAATTCTAAGGCATCTCCCTTTATTTACTTTAAAAAAATTTTTATTAGTATATGCTTGTAGTACATAACACTTACATGTCTTGTATGGCACATTTTAATTCCTTTTTTCTTTCCCTTTTGCTCTCCTTCAATTCTTGATGCCCTCTCCATTTGAGAATGATCTATCTCTGTACTTCCTATTATCTATCTTTATTTTATTCTATGTTTATAATGTGGGTTTCTCACCTAAAAGAAACCATGCACTATTTGAAGTATTTCACATTATGGTCTCAAGGCACATCATGTGATATGTAACGTTAATCTCATCTAAATAGGTGGTTGGGATGATACTGGACACATTTTAGGGCTCCTTTCTATTGAAAAGTTGAAAGAAAGGTACTGGAAGTTAGGAGAAAAGGATGAAACAAATGCCATAGGTATACCTGTCTGGGCATCTACACTATTATTTTCAAGTTGAAGGAGACATTCTCCGTGACTCTTGGCAGACACTTAAGCCAAGATCAAATGCTGATTCTACAGTAACTGAGATATTAAACCCAATATTTGGCTGACCTAAGACTTACATATTCCCTTCCAAAGGTCTTCTGAAGGAAGAAATTCTTGTATTTCTTCCTTGGAAATTTATAATTTTGCAATCTCATGAAGAGCTCTGAGAAAACCTACATAATGATAACTTAAAATTTTGTTTACTCCAGAGTGTTTTTAAGCATGCTTGAAATGGAATCCTAGTTTTCAGAAAACTTATTGATTTTTAATGAAGTTATATTTGTTGGAATGCACAGATAATTTATATGCCTTCTGTGTTAGTGAGGATTTACCAGAGGGACAGATTTAACATCAAATATATATAAGATTTTACAAAAGATATACTAGGTAGACTTATAGGATGGACAGAGAGTTCTAGCATCCATTCACAAGATCAGTCATGGATGATACAAAATGGCTACTTGTGAGCTGGAGGACTGGAGGGTCCTGTTGAAGGCCTGGACACTCACTGCAGCGTTCAATGCAAGTCTACATCAGACAGCCAAATGGCCTGAATTGGAAGGCCCAACAGTCTGTACTGGGAGCTCTACTGGAGAGAGGATGACAAAAGGGAATGTCAGAGACTGGAGCTTATCTGCAGAAAAAGAGCAAGCATCCTTTTTAACTTCTTTATTATACCCAAGTCTATTAGTTGATGGCACTTTCATCCGAGGTAGAGCTTCCCTCCTCAGTTCGCAGTCGAGCTGTTAACCATAGACACACTCAGAGCTTTACTAATCTGTGAGGTGCTTCTTACTCAAGTCAAGTTGATATATCTCAATTATGATAATCAGTAAGTGTGAGAGGAACTGCTTAGCAGGGAGAAGAAATAAGTGTAAACAGCAGGCTGTGGGTGCTATTGGTGAGAAAGCCAATTAGTATGATAAGGCTAAGGACAAACACTTGCGCTGTCTTGTTTGCTTCGATTGAAAACTTTTTTTCTTTACTTTTCCCAAATCATTTATCTACAAGTATCTTTGGAGAGTGCATTTGAGATGAACTCCAGTTCTCAAAACTCTTCTTCCTTAAAACACCCCATACCCTCTACGCATGAATAGGGCCATTCTGTTTCATGCCCCAGCCTAGCCGTGGACTCTCTAAGGGTTTCTGAAGCTCACTTATGACCTTTTCCTCTCTGGGTTGCTAAATAATTGCATGTGCAGAGTGTAGTTTAACAGTTTAGGCCCAGTTCCAGCAGGAACTCTGGAAAAACCAAAGAGAATGTCAAGCGCTTCGTTTTATACTCTTTCTGTAGAACTTGCATATTTATGTAATCCACTGAGTAGAATACAAACAAGAGGCTAGCATATTTTTGTAGTTGTTTCTCTCCGAAGCAGAAATTTAGTATCAAGGTGCTTAGAATTTTGGGAAAAACAAAAAAGAACTGCTGGTAAAATGTTCCCTGTTGTGTGAATTTTCCAAATATTTGCCATTATAAATATATACTTATGAATCACAAAACAATATGATTAATACTGATTCCTTATGTAAGTTTTTATCAGGTTTTTTTCCCCCCTCTGAGGTACACTATGAAGGAGAAAGAAAGAAGGATTGGAGTGAGAGAACACATTTCCTCTTCATTTCCTCTTTTCACTTTAAAATAATCACTTTCCTCAAGAAAAAACATTCAAATTCTAATTCAGAGAGGGAGCAGCTGAAAGGACTGTCTTTCCTGGAAGCAAAACTTTGATGTGTTTAACGATGAGCCTTCTGTGTCTGTCAGGGAAGGGAAATGATCTGAATGTCTATCACTAGGAATAACTTTTCCTCAAGGTTTCTAACACTGGCAGCTGTCTGTCCTGAATCAAATCTTTTAAATGTATGTATCATAAAAACATGTCATGTATATGTATATTAATACATGCTTTCATAACATAATTGAATGATAAAATAATAGCTATGAGTAACTTTAAAATAACTTGGTGTAGGCAACAATGACACATGTGTAAAGCAGACTGGGTAAAAGTTAGGTGATCATATGGATTTATACTTACAAATGAAGGCATAAACTTCTCCTCACTCCTATAGACCTGGTCATTTTGCTATCTTGACTTCTCCCACACTCGCAACCAACAGAACACCATTCTGTTTTCCTTCTCTTCAGGGCTCTTTCTCTTGCATACCTATTTAAGTGTATTAACTGAAAATTGTATCAGCGAAGCTTTTCCCCTCGAAAAATACTGGTACTATGAGACAGTAAGAAAGACTTTGTTACTGGTAATAGGATGTAACTGGTCACCTGGACATCCCCATGAGTTATCACTTCCACACGCTGATATATTTTTTCTCTATCCACTGGAGTTAAAGGGTGGCAGCCACAATATCTGAAGTCCTTTAAGATGCTGCTTGTCCTTTCAAAAATAATGATGGTTACACCAATAAGATGGGAGAGCTAAAAACTGTGGATCATGTTAGTCTGAGCAAGCTGTTCTAGGAGTAACCGGTCACACTGTGTCTTTGGGGTCAACCTGGGCTGATCTAGTTCGAGGCTAAACTCACGTAGCTACAGGTCCTTATCCTCTGCATAGTCTCCATCCCCACAATAGCTGGAAATGATATTTACAAAACATAGATAGGAAATAAATGACAATGGTGGCAGATGGCTTTTCCAGTAATGAATGTACAGCAGTGTGTCAGTTCATGAATTTAATTTGTTCTATGACGTGGGGGAGGTTGACCACACTTGTGATTGAGTGGGAAAGATATCTGCAGTCATGTTTGTCACCCAATGCAAAGTTAGCAAACAAAAACAAAATTATGCCTAGTGCTTCTGTTTGAGAACAAATTGTTTGCAAAGAAAAGTGTTCATGAACCAAGGTACCACAGTGCCTTCTTTCTGTCAACATCATGGCAGTTTTCTTGCTCAAACATGAGCAAGTAGGTATGAAGTAGGTATCATTTAGTGTTTAGGAATATATCCGCAAGACTACTGAAGTTCAAATCATAACTTCTTTCCACAGTTCATGTGTGAGCTTTATTTTACTCTGTAAGTAAAATATGAATGAAAGTATTGCTCATAAAGTATGCATGAAAGTATTACTCAATGTATGGGGATGAAGGAAAATAAAATGCAGTCAAAATGGTGGGTATGTGTTGATATGTGTGAAATAATAATTTTTAAATTAACAGCAATTGTAACCTTTTGAGGAAATGTGACAATAATTCCACTGCCAGTAATTGCACTATGCTCGGTGTTGATCCATCTAAAGAACTAGGTAAAAAATATTAAGCTATGTGTTTTTGGATTTGATTTTTGCTTTCTGCAATATTTGGGACTTACATTGAATTGGACCCAGTGTTGAACCCGCTAATAATACGTTAAGGGTCCATAAAATAACCTAAGTAATGTGTAATTGTTCCCTATCTGTGGATCCTTGTTATATATACAATAAAAGATAGTACTGATTTACTACAAATCATTACTATTCAGAAATTGCTTGCATGAATCAGGTATAATCTAATTTTCATTTTGTTGACTTTTAAAATGTAATATAAATGCTATTTTTATTTTTAAGCATTTTACTGTTCCTGACTAAATAAAATGAAAATCAGGAATTTTAAAGACCATGATTTATATTTTTTTCAAATGGCAATGCAAAACTATTTGCACTCATCTGAGAGGTAAATTCATTTCTTTTCTGTCTGCTGATACATCATGGCATCTAAATGATATATACTATTTTTCGCTTCGAATTTAGTCTATGAAATGTTTTCACAATATGCTCTGTAATGCTTAATTGGATATTTAAAAATTATCTCAGGTTTTATTCATCAGAGCTGTTGTCAGTATATGTTGTGCAGCTTCTAGCTAGGAAAACACTGATAGTTTTTGTTTGTTTTGCATTAATACATTTTTTTGTGTGTGTAATGTTTACATTCTTTACAGGGAGTTGATACATGTACATAACACATCTTAATTACTTTTATCATTTACTTCCCCTTCTTTCCCTCCTCCCTGTTCCATCTCTTAATCCCCTTTCCATTTGAGAAAGATACAATGAGTTTTATGACAACATAAACAAGTAAAGAAAAAAAAAGGAATTAAAACCGCATGAGGTTAGAAATATATCTGAGTAGTAGAGCACTAACCAAGCATGTAAAGGGCCTTGATCTACCCCCAACATTGAAAAAAATTAAACAAACAAAAAGTTTAATATTTTCCACCTAGTTTTTCAGACAGGTCAATGCTAAACATACTTGTTTACTTTTCATGATTCCACAATTGAGTTATGCATGCACAGTTAGTAGGTCCATCTCCCATGACTGACTATGAAGGGAAGATTCAAGATTGTTCTCAAAAGGCCAAAATACTGTTCCACTCTAGTTCTAGGGTTCAGAATTCTATGTATGAGCTTTGACTACCGTGGAATTCCATGACTTCTTAACGGAGCTCCTCCTTTTCCTTTTGCAAGCCTGAAGAATACTTTATGATTTAGGAAAAATGCGACATGAAAAGGCCTTTCTTTCAGCTTGGTCCTCCATACGTGTGTGTATAATCCCTGGCTCTGACTCATGCTCACTCTCTGTGATACAGGGCAGACAGAGTGCCAGAACTGCAGGGAATGTCCCAAAGCCACTGAGGTCACCTCAAAAACAGCCTGTGTTTAAAGTAGGTTTGCAGTGATCCTGAAATCTGAGCCACAGTGAGCTTCTGCACAGGCAAAAGACGTCCCCACCCCCTCGTTGCCTAATTGTTTCTTGCTCAATTCATGGAAAAAGATTCAATCAGACTAGTTGCTGAGTTTAAGGTCAAATTGAAATTCTTTTCCTACCTCTTTTCATTTTTTCCAAGCCAAACATTTCTCTGGCTCTAATGCAAACGCATAGAAGTTTATCCTTACTTGCCCCAAAACCTTGTTATTTTCATCTTAAATAAGCATTTTCTGTGCCTGGAGCTTTTAACCCACAGAGTTAAGTTCCACTGGACTTTCTCTCCTCTGATTTGTCTCAATTTGTACCATTTTAGTTTATAGAAACAAACCAATGTGCCCAGTTATTCTTACATACACATAGCCAGCTACCAAACTCTGTAAGTTCTCCTCCAGCTACTTTTCCTTAATAGTTACCACCTCTTTGTAACACAAGTCCTT
>RJWT010014064.1:0-21353 GCA_004365215.1 Cuniculus paca
TGGCTTTTTATTTGACCTACATATTAAATTTGTCTGCATAAAGTTATTCATTTCTCACTTTGAAATGTACATATATCAAAAAAACATTGCTTTTACATTTTGTTGTTTTTATTTTAGAAATATTCCTCACAGTCATTAAAGAATATTTTAAGCAAGCCGAGTGTGGTGGCGCACGCCTATAATCCCAGCACTCAGGAGGCTGAGGCAGGAGGATCATTGCAAGTTCAAGACCAGCCTGGGCTACAAAGTGAGCTCAAGGTCAGCCTGAACTGCATAGTGAGACCCTGTCTCAAAAAGATTAAAAAAAAAAATTTTTAAGCAAACCGACTTTTATCAGTGTCTGTCTTTAGTTCCATTTCTCTTTAAACATTCATTTACTTGAATTAAATTATTTATCAATATTTTCATACAATTAATAAGTCAGCCTGTGTCTTCAAACAAAAAAGCTAAGTGAGAAACAAGTTAGTCATTGAGTACATACTACTTAGATTCTCCTTAAGCATACTTTTAAAATGCAATTTTTGTGCCCCCTTTTTTAATCTATGGTATAATATTCTATTGGTTTTATCTATCTCCTGGCAAGGTTAAAGTAGTGAAATTTTTTTCTTCAAATCAAATAAAACAACAAAATATTCATTAATTGAAAATTTAATTTCAGAACAAAGGATGTTACTAATGATATTTCCTAATTTACATTTACAAAGCTCTTATTTTCTGATTCTGTTTTCTGTTTTATCTCTGAATGAAAAATCTTGAAGTAGTTTGATGCACACAAAGGCAGACAGCCTTTAAAGTGATAAAGACCTCAATTAAATGACTATTTTTTATTTATCACTGGAATTACCTTTACATAACCATCCCAGTGTTCATTATTGTAGCCTTTAAAAGAAGATATTATCAAAAGATTTTTATTTCATATGCTACTGTGATACTGCCAGGTAGCTGTCATAGAAGCAGTACAGTTTTAAATTTGTTGACTTCTCATCCTCAATGTAAATTAGATGTATCAAAAAATTAATTAGATGTGTCATTACATTTGACCACTAAAATAACAGTATAATTTACAAGTTGATAATTTTATTCTGAATTTGTTTTTCCAAGGAATTAAAAAAATCCTCCATTCCTTTTTGCTTCTGATTACTATTTCTTTTTTTATTATCACGGTTTTTCTCATGTATTAATGAACATTGTATTACCACTATTTCAAAGATACTAGAATTTATATTCATTTTGCCTTATTTAAAAATGGTCTTTTCTACTTGGAAGTTGTGAAAAAGTCATCTCTTCCAAAATTTTCATGTATTTTCTTCAGAGCAATACTGCCTCTTGATATATGGCAATTACAATAATAGAATATATTAACAAAAGTAGAATAAATAGCAGTAAAGGGTAATACCATCCTGAGTTCACGTTCATTTATTGTATTACCTCAATTTCCCAATAATTTAAACCTTATTTTGCATTCATGTTTCATTTAAAATAAGAAAATATTGTTTTGGGTGGACTGGAGGGTTGTGGAGCAGAAGATGTGCAAACATGCTGGGTTGGCAGGGAACAAACCTGGGTTACAAGGACTCTTGGTCCAAATTGGTGCACATTACAAGGACTAAATTTGACAATACACAAGATAGTGGTAATGAAAATAATAACGACAGTAGTGAATACATAACATAGTTTTGAGCAAGGCTCATTGTTCAGTTGCCTAATTCTATAACAATCCTTAACTATAATCACATTTATTCTCATTGTATTATAGAAAACTAGCAGCAAGAGGTTAGAAAACTTGGACCAGCAAGAACACAGCTACTGGTTGGTATAGTGGGCTAATAAATCTAAGCATTTTGATTCCAGAGTCTCTCTACTCTGAACTCAGCCTGCACTGGCAATCTGAGAAGCTTTACTCTCCCTACACTGATGGCTGTAGTAATCCAATTATCAAGACAAAAATAATGCACATTTTAGATTCTTTGATCAGGTACTGAGTTTAAAATAAAGAAGTCCTGGGTGAATAATGAGTATTTATAATGTGGTTTACCCTTGACTGAGTTAATTAAGCAAGTTCAATCAATATTATTTATCTTACTGATTATAAGTTTAATTTAATTAAAAAATGAGGAGTTTGTGTCTAAATCACAGTGTGACATCTTCACCTCCCTGCTGAGAAACTTCTGGTATGGTTCTCTGGCATGAGAGAAAGCCACTTCCCACGTGTGACTCTCCGTGTTTGTTTGTGCTTAAGTTCAGAAGGCATTTTTTACTTCACAAAGCTAAGTATGTAAGGAGACTGGAAATCGCTTTGCCAAAATGCAACATTTCCACTTCAAAAAAAAAATACCTGAAGGACAGTCTTGTTTCAGAATCTTAGTATTGCAGATAATAACATCTGTAATTTTTGATAGCATCTGAGACCCTCAAGAATCAGTGCTGTCGCGGCATGTGAGTGGTCCTCTGTGTTTATGTAGCCGTTACTGTGACAGAGCATGTGCAGTCGTGTTTGCAGGGCAGCCTGCACGTCTCAGGAATGCGAAGTCTTGCTGCAGCAATAGGCTAGCAAGTCAGTGCTGAGAAGACCAGTGAGGTTTTGGTGTGAATGCCGTGCTTTGCAGATCAGCAAGGTGGGAATTAGTGAAATTTACCATCTACACATGGAGGCTCTTGGGGAACTTCTTTGACTAAAAAGTGCTATGGAGATAGAAAAGATCCGTTTTCATTTTCTCTAAAGACAACTTGCAATATTTGCAGATAATTGATGACAATAATATTAGAGATGACTTGAGAAAAACGTTCATCTTTATTGCTGTGTAGTGGGATTAGTTATTTATGTTCCCATTATTACTTATTTTATGGACTAGTATTTGTAGTTTAATGACGTAGATCTTTCATTTTGTTTAATCAGAGCCATCCATAATCAGGGTATGAAGTTGTATTATTTTTTCTCCATCTTAAAAAAAGTCTGTGTAATTTTAGATTCATCCAAAAATCACAATCTAGTCTGCCAAAATCCAGAGTCATTTGCACTGAACATGTGTCCTAATTGTATCCCTGTATTCTGTAGAGACTAATTCTAATTAATTCTGTCTAAACAATCTGAATTTCTCATCAACTACTATGCTTAGTCATTGACAGAATTCCTGCCAGTCTTTGCCCAAATGCCTCCCTGTGCTGCCATTTTAACACCCCAGAATGAGAATCATGTGGCAGGTCTCCTTTGTGTAATTTGCATGCCCACCTTGTTTAAATGTGAAAGACAACACCTATTAAATCAACATCAGTGTTATCACACATTACATATATTGTTGTTCTATTTAGATGGAAACAGTGTATTACCCCATTTTTCTGACTGAATTGCCCATTAAATCTTTTTAGTGTTTTATATATATAGATTATACACACATTATATATTATACACACATTATATATTACACACACATATATTACACACACATTTATATTTCTGGGCATATGTTAATCTTTCTAACTTATGTAATGCAATGTTTCTTAATAGGTGAAGTAATTTTTTCACTTTGGCATGATATAAATTTTACTTATGTAATTTTTTAAAACATTTTTTATTTTAATCATCAGTTTTATTATTTTTTAACTCCAAGCAATAGGAACTCAGTAAGAAATATCTTCATTGAAAGAGGAAATTTTGTGAATACTATCATCAGCTGACTTTACATTGGCTTGGGACGAGGAAGTGTAAAGATGCCAGAGACTTCTGAAAACTGCATGTTTGTATTTTCCCTGCTTCCACCTCCTTTTTCACTTTGAGTTCTTTCTTTCTCACTTTTTCTACTCTATTTTTTTCAGTATTAAATATTTATTGTGTTCAAGTATACAGATGGCAAAAAAAGTTTCATAGAAGTCAGTTTTTTACGTCCCCAGTTTAAGAAAACAGCCACAGCTAGGCAAGCAAATATCGAGGAAGAACGTCTGGGTTGGACTGTGGGTGGTGGTCACATAGTAAACACAGGAATGTGTGCAAAATGCCCATGAAGCTGATTATAGTGATAGTTCTCGAAGAGGAGGTCGGCAGACACTTGGAAGATGTCTGCTTGTATTGTTTTTTAGAAGTTATTGCAGTTTTGTCATTAAGCTGTCAAGGTTGAAGTGATAACCTAGTTTTCCTTTGTTCGCCACCCTTTTATGTAAATCATTCTGAATGCTTTTAGATAATCATTGCACAATTAAATGACTGAAATAATGGATAGCAGACATGCCTTACTGATATTTCACCCTATGTTAGTAATTTCTTGTCTCCCAGACTAAGAGCTGTGCCAGTTGTTTTTGGTTCTTTTTCATACTCATTTCAGTACACTTTGAGTTGTTTCCTTTTTGCTGTTGTTCCTTCATCATACTTAATAAATTTGCACCTTTTCTTTCTTTTCAGTGACATTCCTCTAACTTGATTTCATCTAGATCAGCACTTTCTAAAATTCATTTTCTGGAATAGTCATATTGAGATATTGTTGGGTGTTCTACAAAAAAAAAAATAAAATTAAGGTCAAATAAATTTGGAAAAGCACCATACTCTATCACCCTTTGGTATACATTAGCACTTTGACAAGTGCTACAATAAAGAAGTTAATTTAATGTTGATTAATCCAGCATTGCTCTAAGCATCTACCAAGTGCCCTTTCTTCAGGGAATACCAGCTAGTAGCTCATGAGATGGATACTATCTGTTCCATAGATCAGTGCCAGGGAAATGCTAAAGGAGGCTACTAGAAGAAATTTCTAATGTTTTCTTTATGCTTATTATCTTTCTGATTGTCTCCATCTTATGCATTGCTATTGACATAATTATTATAAAATAACAGTGCAAATGCTTAATAAACTTTTGTGGACTACATTAACTACCTAAATGAAAAAGAGAATGAGTTTAAATGAAATCAAAACTCAAAAATGGAACATTTATTGGTTACATAAAATAGACTTAACATTTCAAAAATAATCCCCCAATTGGTAATATTTTAAAAACTAATTCTTATTTATGGGCTCATAGCAGAGAGGTGTCTGTGAAAGGACCATGAAGCAGAATATTTAGTCACCTTCTTAAAATATTCCAAACTAACGTAAAGATAGCAGTTGCTAATAGGACAAAAGAAATCGCTATTGATTTTGATTTTTTGCTTGTTTGTTTTTTTGTTTTTTTGAGGCAGTGTCTCACTATGCAGTTCAGGCTGGCCTTGAACTCACTTTGTAGCCCAGGTTGGTCTTGAACTTGCAAAGATCCTCCTGCCTCAGCCTTCAAAGTGCTGAGGTTACAGGTATGTGCCACCACACCCAGCTTCACTATTGATTTTGATCTGCTTTGTTCATTTTTATTTCCCTGTGTCTAAATTGATCATTCTATTTAAAAAGGTAACAATGGGAAACAAATCTTTATTTTTAAATTCCTACTTAAAATAATTTCTTTTTGGATCCCAGAAATTTTAAGACTGCAATATTTTTCCATGTTAAATAAAATGCTTATATAACTATTGTGGAAGTCACTTTCATAATGAGAATGTCCTGAGTCTTTCAGTCTCCATGAATATTATGACCCTGCTCTCTTAAGTTAATGAGAGGAAGCAGTAGGTATTGTCTAAGTATACATTGTTTAACAAATCAATAAAGGAATTGCTCTCTGTGTTTGCTCTCTCCTCCTTTTTTCTCCTTCCTGCCTGGAAGTTTAGGAAGAGCCTTTAGCCGTACAGTCTGGCATCATACCTGTCAAGTTCATGATAAAACTGAACTGGTGTCATAATCCAGCTGGATACTGCTCTTTGATGTTTTATACCAGGAAGCTGTTTTCATTACACATAAACTACTTTTCTGTTCAGTTGCTTATTTCATTTCTCTTGCTAAGGATAATTACATCTAACTCTTCTTCTTTTCCTTATATAACTATAAATTATCAATATATTTTAATTATCAGTTTAGATAAATAACACTCTTGGATTTCCAGAGTGTTTTTCACCTTAGCTGATTATCATATATGAGTAACATTGATATATATTATGCAGATCCAAGTTTTAACATTTCTAAAGGCTCATTAGTACTTTTATTAATAAACAATATTGACAACTTCCAAAACTTGGGCCTTCTCAGTAGTAATGAGATTCACCTCATATATTGGACAAGTATTTTACAGGTGTTCAAATATACCCTCATGTATTAGTTTATTGTTCCTTATAGCAACTCTGAAAATGTAGGTATTATTAAACCACATAACAAAGGAATAAAGTCCGTATTAGTGATACTAACTGCATTGTGCATTCTATGCTAGTAAGTGTTGGGACTCAGGCAACACATCGAGTTTTTCTTATTCCCTGTTCCTAAAAGTGTGACTCGATAAAACTACCTCATGTTGCTGACTGCTTTCCTCTGCAAGTGAACATTGCAAAGTATATACTTAGATGACTTGCTCTTATAAACTAGATGACTTATTTTGAGGGGGACAGTTGAGGAGGGGTTCAATGGAAAGGAATACAAAGCAAGTGTGATCATGGGATATCCCATATTTCGTAGTGGTGTGGGTCAGATGAACCCAGGCATTTGTCAAAAGTGATTAAAATATGTGTTTAAAAATATTAAAAGAAAAAAACACAAACATTTGCTTATAGCATAAGTCTTTTCTACAAAAATTATATACATCTGTGTCTAGTGATCAATGTATACCATTTTCAGTCTACTATACTGCCACTACTATAAATACCATACTGATCTTCATATTTTGAGCTTCCTATTTACTAAGTACTATGCACACATAGTGTTTTATTTAGGCTTCAAAATTACTTTTAAATTTAGTGGAAAAGGTTCATTATCATTATCCATACTTACAGAGTTGATAATGTGGCTCATTTGTTTACCCAAAATTGCCAAAATGATCAGTGATCAAAGAGATCCGTAATCTCTTCTTTCATTTGCTCCATTTCCCCTCCCCTCCCTTCCCCTTCCCACTCTTTTCTCTTTCCTTCCCTTCCCTTTCCTTCCCTTTCCTTCCCTCCCCTCCCCTCCCCTCCCCTCCCCTCCTCTTCCCTCCCCTTGTCTTCCTTTGTCTTCCCTTCCCTTCCCTCCTCTCTTTTGTTTGTTTGCTTTTCTCTTTCTTTTTTCATGCTGGAGATTAAACCCAGGGTCCCACATGTGCTGCACAGTGCACTAGCACACAGCTACACACCCAGGCTGAAAGGAAATACTAAATCACAGCATTCTTATTCTGATCACTTCGGTTAATGTTTTCTACCAAAGCTTCTATTGTATGTGAATTTAATTTCTCCCACTGTTCACATAAGTTGCTTTCTCTTGTGTCTCATTTATGTGATGTACTCATGTTTGTCAGGCTTCGTGGCCCATTGAATGATCACATGTCTAAAGCCAGTCAGTGACACTGTATTCTCATGTCCCTGAATGAGAACAGTTAGTGAAGCCAGGAGCGCAAGGACCCAATGACAAGAGTGAGTTGTTGTTTTTTTTTTTTTCTATTTGAGGACACAGACATGGAAGAAATGGCATTTAAAGTATCTCTGTACTGTAATATAGAAAACTCATTTTTCATTCTTATGCTGTCTCCTCCCATCTCCCCTTTTCTTGCTGCCTCAAGAAAAAATTAGGTGGATTTTGATGACTATTAAAATATCTTTGTTGACATCTTTAGTTTTTACAGATTTCTTCTGCATACAATGTCACTTCGAAATGAAGTTTTATGTTCTATAATTTTAGTGAATATTGGAATACCTTAATGAATAAACTGAACATACACAAAATCTAAAAAATTTGAAAAACCTACTCTGAAAATAGAATTAAACTTCACTTCTGTGTTCAGAAATTGATCAATGATCTCCAAAATTACATTTCAAGAATTACATAGAACAAGATATAGGAAAGATAAAATAGGGAGGAATGAATACAAATTTAAATTTTCTCTGAAAAATAAGTCATACATATCATGACTTCTAGGCTAAAATGCAATGGAAAAATAAAAGTGCAAAAGTGAATAGTTAACTCCTCTTTTTACACTCAGCAGACTTAGAATCATCTAAAATTGCTCTGATAAAATTACAGATTACACCATGCCATTGCCACCAACCAAAGCTATTCAGCAAGCTGAAAATGACAAGAGGAAATAATGTAGTATTTAAAAAATTTGAATAGAAAAAAGCAAGTAAGAGTAATTCAGTACAAGTAAGAGAGGTGTAACTGTATGATCTTGTGAAACAAACTGCATAACAGATCTTTCTCTTCAAATATGATCTAGTGGAGATTCATGTTAACTAAAAAAGATTCATGAAACCCCAAGGAAGATCTCTGTTTGCATATTTGACCTTATCTGCACTTTTTTCAGCACCACGAATCCCCTTGGGGAGATTTTTTTTTTTAGTAAATCTTTGGTTCCTTCTGCTGTCTCACCTACGATTTTATTCTTGTGACACATTATTATCAGCTTTTTTATGTGTTTGTATTTATCTGTTCTCTGTCAGGGTGAAAAATTTATGTATTTCTTTTATTATCTTATGTATTAATTTATGTAATTTATGATCCTTGGTTTAGAACTTTACACATATTAAACATTTAATAGGTTTTTAATTAGTGTATAACACATTTCATTAAGAAAATTGTATTGACTTATACTTTATACCCTTCATGCTTACAAAAGTATGATTTTAATTCTTTTTGAAACATTGGTCAGCAGGTCTCACTGTTCGTTAATCTGAAGTGCTGCTTGGACTGGTCTGATTTTTTTAATCAGTTAAATTTATTGGCGCATTTTAGGTATACATTATGATCTATGTGAGATAGAATCCCAGCATTTTTTTAATTAGACAAGAGAAAGAAATAAAAGGAATAAGGATAGGAAAGGAAGAAGTTAAATTATCATGATTTGCAGATGACGTGATAGTCTACATAGAAGACCCCAAAAACTCCACCAAGAGACTTCTAGATTTAATAATCAAATTCAGTAGTACAGCTGGATACAAATTCAACCCTCAAAAATCAATAGCATTCCTGTACACAAATAACAAACTCACTGAGAAAGATATTAGGGAAAAACACCTTCATAGTAACATCTTAGAAAATGAAGTACATTGCATCTTGATTTTTTAGAAAAATAAAAATATCTTATTTCTCTAGGACACTCAAAATTTTCCTTTGTGAATTAACCACAATTTGAGAGAACAGAGTTCTATTTAACTTTCTTCTAGTATCCACTGTTTGGATCAATTAATAAACTTTTCAAAGTTTTTTTTTAATATGCTGTTTTAAAATATGTATTTGTTTGCTGTGCATTATTCCCATTTGAATATTATAACTTTTATAAGTAATATTGAAGATAAGAATGTTGCACATTATAGGATTCAAAGTCAGATAAACTAGACTCCAATAAAGTCCTCACTAACATCATTTCACTGATTTTCTCACAATGATGTTGATGTATGTGTACCCATGTTTATAGCAGCACAATATGTAATAGCTTAATCTTGCAAACAAACCAAATGTCTATCAATCACGGAATGGATTAAAAAAATGTGGTATTTTTATACAATGGAGTAATACTCAGCCATAAAGAAGGATAAACTGGAAACTTTTACAGGCAAGTGGGTGCAACCTGAGAGCATACTCTTAAGTGAAATAAATCAGACTCACACGCGTAAACATCATATTGTCTCCCTGGTTTGAGAAACTGAAAGAGTTAAGTCTAAAATGTACACTAGAAATTGTGAAATGGGAAGAAATTGTTCAAAAGGAAAAAGTAACTAGAATAGGTGAAAGGGGAAAAGTGAAATAAATGGAAGTCGATTATACTGTTTAGTTCATTGAAAACAAAGTTTGTGCCAATATCAATTGGAGAAATTTTAATGCCCATATGTTGTGCTCTGAGCAGCTACTTTAAAGATAACATCATGCAATGTATTAACTATTGTTATTATCCTATTGTTTTGTTATAAAATTTTGGGTTTTTTTCCATAAAATAATTAAATAAATAATTAAATAAAATAATCTTAAGAATACCAATACTTTCCTTATATGGTTATTTAAATTATTAAATTTTAACAATTCATGATATGATGCCTTAACTGTCCTTGGTAACATGCTTGTTATCAATAAATAAAGACAAGTGCCATTCTTTATTAAAATGATAGGAATTCAATAAAAATACTGAAATGAGGATTTTTTTTTGCTTAGTCTCTTGCTAAAAATATTAGAGTCTCTTTTTTCAGTACTACCATAGACTCTTAAAGGCATTCCTTACTATTAAATATTCAACGTATGATGTCTTATTCCCTTGTCTTTTCTTAGTTTTTTTTTCTTAGCTGATCAATATCTGTATAACAAAATTTCAACTTTACTTTTATACATGTGTGAATGCAATTTATAGCACCTTTCTTACAATCTTTGAATAACAGTGTATGGTAATGATTGTTTATTTAATCACATTGAAAGCAAACTACCATTTAATTTTTGAAGTTGCCCAAAGAGGTGGTTTTATCATTCTCAATTTGCAGGAAAGAAAACTATGATTAAAAGAAGTTCATTATTTTGCAAAGATGATGAAACCCAGAATTTGTACCTGCTTCTTCGACTTTCTTTTTACACATCAGTATGCAGCAGTCATTGACCTTCTGTTACACACAAGCATCATATTTGTCTAAGAAGGTCAAAGTTTTTCGTTTTGATATTAGTCATTATATGGTGGGTTTTGAAGGACTATAAGACATCAATGCAAAGATAAATTCTGTATGAGAAATGATTTAATTTCTTTTGTATATACTTAGATTTTTTTATTGACATAGCAATTGCAGCAAACCAAAATTATCAATAATAATGCAAAAATTAAAGACTTTATGCTAAAATTTCTATTTTTAATACATATAAAGTAACCATTTCACAAAAAATTTTACATATATGATTATATAATTTCCTTTATTGTGACCTGTCAAACTTTGAAAATTGCTGTCTCTAAAAGGTTATAATACTGCTCAAGGCAGAATACTGTAGAAGTAAGTTTTTGCGATCTATAGTTTTACTATGCTGTAAGAAGGCATTTTATTTATAACTGCACACACGCATACACACATTTCTGTAAATGTTTGTGTATAATGGATCCCTTTTATTTCTCATAATAATTTGTTCAGAAAGATCTTATTGACCTAATATATATTTGAATATTGACTCCTATTATTTAGTTTTCATAGGAGGTGATCAGATATGACAAAGCTAGAGGAAGGAGTGGGAGACTATGCAAACCCCATATCCTACTTTAACATTCGTATTCTATTTAAGTATTCCAGACCTCATACCAGCCTTAGAAAAGTAGAATTAAAAATAAAATATGTGAAAGAAGGAATCTTTTATATTTAATGCAGGATTCTAGTGAGTAACTTTAAAGGATCAGGAAATTAAATCTAAATTTTTCTAAGGTGAACAAAAGCCTAATGACTGCTTTTCTGTGCAGCTAAATTGGAATGAGACACATTTCTTTCTAGGTCACTAAGTTAATAAAGTCAAGGATTTATCTCCATTGTCATTCTTATCAGTCACTAATATAATTTGCATTAGGACATTTTGTTTTGTTTTGTTTTATAACAGTCTTTTCTTGTGCTGAGTAATCCTTTTTCAGGTCTGTGAAGCTAAGTGTTTAATAAGCTGTGTTTCTGTTCTCTGGGGAAGAAAGAATAGGCTAGAATATGAAACATCATTGCCTTTCAGTAATGAACGAGGGAGGAAAATGCCATTCATTTAATAGCTGTTATGTGCCAGACACTATTAAGCACCTTACATACATCATTTCAATTACTTCTCATCTAACCAAGTCATCCAGATATTGTTCCAATTTTATTGATGAGGACATTGAGGCCCAGTGCATGCAGTAATTTTTTATATAGTTTTATACCTTGAAAGTAGTAGAGAAACGATAAGAACCAGGTATCCTGTAACCTCAAAGTCATTTCTTTCTATCATTCTTTCAAGTTTTTCTTTTTAATTACAAGCACGTTTTAAAGTAATTACTTTTAACAGGAGCTGTCTCTCCCGACAAAGTTTTCATACTCTTAACCTCCATTGTTTCTCAAAATTTGTTCTTTGATTTTTGAGGAACATGAACTCAGCATATCTGACATTTTGCAGATTGGGAGTTAGTTATAGTATTTCCACTAAACCATTTGGCGATCCCATATCAAAGTTAACCTCTGAAAATAATTCTCTTGATGTATTTATTAAATTATTTCTAAAATATTACATTGCAAATGTAATACACACTAAGAAACATTAGAAAAAATACATTGAATGAAAGTAAAGGCTTTACCACTTGTAATATGCAGACATTTTTAGTATTCTTATTTTGATTAAAGTTTCTCATTGTGTGTTTTTTGGTAATGATATATTATTAAAGCTTACACAGTAAATTCAACTTTCACTCACAATACTAAAGACTATGAATTTGCGTATTTCTTCCAACAAATTTTGTGCCTGTATTTTGTCTGCCTTTTTCTTTCTTCCTTCTTTCTTTCTTTCTTTTCTTTCTTTCTTTCTTTCTTTTTCTTTCTTTTTTTATTGATTAGGATTTTGTTTTGAGAGTCTTTGTTATAAAATTGGCTACCAAGATAACTAAATATGTAAGTTGTAGTAACTTAACCTGTTGCTTATACATTGAAGAGGATATCTGGACAAGAAAGTAGAAGTGAGCTGGCAAAAACCATGCATATTTTGAACAGTGAGTTTTTAATAATTTTAGGAATGGAATTTTTGAAGTTTTTTTGTTGTCTGATCAGTAAAATAAAAAATCAATAATTGAAAAATATAAGGACTGAGTGAAAAGATAAAGATTTAAATAACTAATTTATTATTTGTATCAACTTCAATCATTGTGATTTTTAAGACAAAAATGAATTACTTTTTTCTGGTAGTTTTACAATGTTGGGAGGAAAAGACCTAGCTTGTAGAAGTACATCCCTTATGCAAAAAAGTCAGAAATTCTAGCACATCATTATTGTCCATTAAAAACCAGAAATGACTATTTTAGATCATATTACAAGGAGAATTGTCATCCCCAAACAACACAGAGCAATAAAAACTGATAAAAGTGCACTGTGAGTATAAATCTTTTGTATTTATTGTTTCCTGAATCACCACAATATCACTATTTTATCACTGTTTTCTAATTGCAAAGAAAAACCACAAAATTACTAAAATTTGTGCATTACTAAGTGCTATTGAGACTACTTCTAATATAAAGTAGCCTTATCTAGCAGCTTCCGTCTTGAAAATATTTTCCAAATGACAATGCTTTTGCTATTTGGAATAAAAGTTCTTCAAAAGGAGACTAGTTTTTTGGTGGGTGGAGGGACTTTAATAGTTTATCAAACTAAAATATTTATTGAATGTTTTTTCAAAATGCATAATTTTTAAATCATTTGAATAATGTTTAAGAATAAAAATTGAATTAAAAAATAAATCATTAGGCTGATGGAATAACTACATTATCACTTTTAACCAGTTTTTTGACATTTGCATATACATAATGAGAAAGAATTGCTTTGGCACCCTCAAACAGAACTAAAAACTATGTTAGAAAAAAATACTTTATTTTGGGTTTTATCAAACTTTCAAGAAGTAGAAATTGCCTCCACTACATAACGTATATACTTGAAAGAGAATGTTGGAAGGGGGATTGTTCAGTTGTGTGGTTGGATTGGTTTCGTTTTTCTTGCTAGGGATTGAACCCGGGGCATCCACATTGAACTACATCCCCGCCTCCAACCTCCTTCTGGCACAGGGTCACAAATTTGTCAAGGCTAGGTTCGAACTTTTGATCCTCCTGCTTCAGCCTCCCACTGTGCCAGTGTGGAGCCTCGTGAAATATCAAAAATAAGGCATAGAATGCAAAGCTAAATAATTAAACCAGGAGGCCTTTTTATATTAATTAACTTTAGAACTATAGAATTTTAGTAATTATTCATCTTGTTTACTCAGTCTGGAAGTTAGAGATACATGTGATTGGTGAAATCAAAGCAACCAGTTCTTTGGGTTGATGAATTAAATAAAAAGAAGGTCAGCAAGCAATGGCTATCATTCCCCACTACCTCTGTTACAACTCTCTTTGTTTACATGTTACCTGAGGCCAATTTCTTAGTACAGGACAGAAGTGAGTAATTGTGACCACAAAGCCTACAATATTTACTATCTGATCTTTGAAGCAAATTTTTCCTGACCTCTGAGATAATACACTCATACCATAATATACGTACCTATTGACCATGTTGTAGTATGTACTTTTAAAATTATTTAGCAGAAAAATATGTGGACACAGGACTAATGGAGCGTCTCCATTTATGCTTCTCTGAGTTACAACATTTATATTTATGTCACAATTATAACTACCTGTTTTTCTGCAAGAACAGGTTTCATATAACTCCTATCGATAGAATGATTCATTAATGCATTAATCAATTACCGAGCACTTGCTTTGGGCAAAAAATGTGTTAAAGACTAATGATATAAAAGTGAATAATGTCGTTCTTTGGCCAGTGGAAAGGCCATCAATAACATAAATCAGTTCTTGCTGCTAGGAATCCCCCACTCTTACACTGAAACTGTAACCCCAGTGTAACTGCGTGTGGAGATGGGCTTTTAGGAGGTAATTAAGGTTAAATGAAGTCATGAGAGTGGAGTCGTAAGTGGGGTTAATGGCTTTATACAAGGAGAAAAATTTTTCTCTACACACACACGCACACACACACTCACATGTACACACACACAAACACGAAGGAAAGGTCACTTAAGATCACAGCAGAAAGCAGGCCTTCTGCAGGCCAGGAGCGGAGCGGACCTGCTGGAGCCAAAGATAACGGACATTGATTTGGGACTTTTTGCCTTCAGAAATGGGAGATACAACACCGTTTAAGCTGGACAATCTGTGTTACCATTTATGGCACCCTGCAATCGCCTAGAACACATACGCACAGGAGAAAGTGGAGTCCGGCTGGAAGGAAATTCAACTTTCAGTTGCAGGGAACTCAAGCCTGATTTAGAATGCCTAATTGACAAGTGAAAGAAATTAGTGTTTTACCCGGAAGATCTCAGGTTCATGTGGCTTTGTTTCTTCATCCAAGTCATGAATCAGAAATCGCTGTAGCTCTTGTCCGGTTTGTTTGGCTTCATTTTAGGGTTAGCTTAGTATCCCTTGACACCTGCAAATGAATTTGATTTCAAGTAGGGTGTATAATTACCAGCAAACTTTCCCCACTGTTTTCCAAATGTAGATATCACTCACCTTTCTTGGCTGCATGCCTACCCAGAAGCAGTCCATGTAACCAAGGCAGTGGAGAAGGCAGGCACGGTTCCCAAGCCAATTGAGAATATAAACAGATGATTCTCCAGAGGAAAGCACTACTCAGCCATAAAGAAGGATAAACTGGAGACTTTTATACGTAAATAGATGCAACTCGAGACCATACTCATCAGTGAAATAAATCAGACCCTTCAGAAATAGGAGTAAACATCATATTGTCTCACTAGTGTGAGACACTAAGTAAGATTCAAAATGTAAAATAGATACTGTGAACTGCGATGAAACTGTTCAAAAGAGAAGACAAACTGTGATGGGGAAAGGAGAAAGGTAGAAAGGGAAAAAGAAAAATGTATACATGAGATAGTTAAGATAGTTATACAACTAGTTTCTCTTAGTTCTTTGAAAAGAAAGGTTTGTGCTAGTATTGTTTGGAGAAGATATCATGCCTATATCTTGTACTCTGAATAACTACTATGAGGACAACAATACACAATATATTAATTATTGTAACTGTCCTACTACCCGCTTTTGAAAATCTGTTTCATTGTTATTTTTATCTTTTTTCTCTTAAAAACAAACAGCAGAGGAAAATCCAGGTGTTCTGATAGGGTCTAGGGTTAGGTGGGCAAATTGATGTCAGCCACATTCAATTAACTTGAAAGGTTGTTTTAAAGAAGCATTCCATAGCACACTAATTCTATATACTTAAGATTTCCTACAATATTTTTTGAGATGTTTTGGAAGGAATGTGGCTTTTATCTCTAATGTTATACATCTGATGCTGGAAAATGAAAGGTAGGGGGTGGAGGGAAGAGAAAAAATTGAAATGTGATACGTACTTGAACCAATTCCCTACAGTAAATGTAACCATGTATGACTAACATGTGGTAATCAAAGTAAAAAAAATAAGTATTCTATGGGAGAGGACAACAGTGAATTTTTTGGTAAAATTTGAATTTCTCATATTCTGCATCTCCTAGTCATGTGTTATTTAAGAAATGTGAAACTTCCAATGTTTGTGAGATTTTGTATCTCTGATAACGAAGATACCTAGTTTTATTGTTTTCTCTTCATGCCAGAAATTTCTAAAATGCTTTATAAAATTTAGGCATAATTTTATAAAATTCATGCTTTTAATGTATTTTATTCTCTTCACTTATCTCTGTGAATTTTTAGTATTTGCAGATAAATGTATAAAAGTATTAATGTGCTGTGGATTTAGTACTGTCTCAAAAATTAAATATTAAAATGATTATAAACTTTTACGCTTCTTAGAATTGTTTTCTATTTCTTATTTTTCTTAAAAGGACTGAAATTTGTATTATGTAGTTCTAATACCTGAGCCTATTCTAAAGAGAATTTTGTTCTTTTAACTGTTATGCATCTAAGTATGCAGAAATAGGAAAGAAATAGGTATTTAAGAAACTAATTATCTCAGTAACATGACTTTTCTAAATTTGTTGTCTTCTTTCCTTTCTCCTTTCTCCTCTTCTTCTTCCTCCTTCTCCTCCTCCTCCTCCTCCTACTGGTGACTCTTACTGTCAAAGGTATTAATACAGGGCAAAGGAAGTCTTATCTGTGATCAGCAGCTGCTCACAAATGCTTTATGACTTATCTCTTCTTTTTCTTTTTTCCTGGGTTTTTGTTTATAGTATATATTGTTTATTAGTATATATTTGTGTTACGTAATGATTACTTTCCTTGTGAAGAGTTGGAACATCTATGTAACACATCTCGATTCTATTTTGCATCCCTTTTCACTCCCTTCTCTTCTGTCTCCCTCCATTTCTTGATGTTTTTCACATTTAAAAAATATGTTTTCTTGCTTCCTGTTATCTATCTTTTATTTTTGCTCCTTACTTGTGTTTTGGGTTTCTCATGTAAGAGAAACCATGCAGTATTTCAGTCCTGTGTCTTATTTATTTCCTTAACATTATGGTCTCAAGATATATCTATTTTCTCACAAATGACTCAAGTTTATACTTTTTATGGCAGAGCCATACTCCATTTTGTATTAATACTTCCTTTTCTTTATCCATTCATCTGTTGATGGACATAAAGTCTGCTTCCAAGATATAGCTATTATGAATTGTGCTGCTATAAACACAGGTATGCATGTATCACAGTACAATGCCTTTAATTCCTTCAGAAAGATACCTAAAAGGAAAACAACTGAGTCAAATGGAAGTTCTAGTTTTAATTTTTTAGAAATTGCCATACTGATTTCCATAGTAGTTGTACTAGTTTACCTTAAAACTAACAATATAGAAGGATTCTTTTTTCCCTGCAGTCTGGCTAGTATTCTTGAGTAAAGATAGAATCTCGGGGTTGTTTTAATTGTCATCTCTCTAATCATTGGTAAAAGTTGAACTTTTTTTTTTTCATGTACTTTTTGGCCATTTGTACTTCTTTCTCTGAAAATTGTCCGTTCATTTCAGTTTCCCATTTTTCTATTAGGTCTTTTATTTTACTTTGGGAGGTGTGATTTTTTTCAGTTCTTTATATATTCTGGATATTAGTCTCCATCTGAGGAATAACTGGCAAGTATTTGTCACATTCTGTGGGTTGCTTCCTTTGCTGTGCAGAAGTATAAGCTCATTTGCTGATTCTTAATACTGTGTCTTGTGCCATTTTAGTTTTGTCCAGAGAGCCCTTGCCTACAACTATGGCCTGAAGAGTTTTACCTAATTTATTTTCTGCAGATTGTTTGAGCTTTACCGTTTGGATCTTTGATCCATTTTGATTTTACTTTAGTACATGTTGAGATGTATTTGTCAGTACACAATCTTCTGCCTGTGGATATCCAATTTTCCCAGCACCTTTCATTAAAGAGGCTGTCTTTCCTCCAGTCTGTGTTTTTTACCCCATTTTCTAAGAACAAATACATGTATGTGTTTGGGGTTGTTTCTCCTTAAATGTTGTTCCATTGATCCACATGCCTGCTTTTGTTCCAGGATCGTATGGCTTTAATCACTGTAGCTTTATAGTTTAATTTTGAGTTGGGGATTGTGATGACACCTATTTTGCTTTTGTTAACCAGGATTGTTTTCTCTAGACCTGTGAGAAATGTCATTGATATTTTGACAGAGATTATATTAAGTCCGTGTCTTAGTTTTGGAATATGGCAATTTTGACTCTATCAGTTTCCCCTATTCAGAATTAGGAGGTATGTTTCCATTTTCTGATGTCTTCTATGATCTTCTTTTTCAGGCTACTGTAGTTTTCATTGTATCTGTCTTTTCTATTTTTAATCTAATCTCTGAGAATTTAATTTTTATTGATGCCATTGTGAGTGTTTTTTCCTAGTTTCATTTTTCAGGCAGTTTACGATAGTTTTACTGAAATGAAATGCTTTTGATTGTTGTGCATGAATGTCATATCCTGTTGCATTGCTGAATTTAGTTATTAATTCGAAGAGTCTTTTGGTAGAATTTTTGGATTTTCTTCATAAAGGATCATGTCATCTGCAAATTATGATAACTTGACTTGCTTGCTTCCTATGCATATCTGTTTTATTTTTTTCTCCTGCTTGATTGCTCTGGCTAATGTTTCAAGAACTATGTTGAAAATAAGTGTAGAGAATGGAGGAGCTTGTCTTGTTCCTGATTTTAGAATGAATGATTTCAGTTTTTCCCCATTAAATATGATGTTGGCAGAAGGTTCCTCATAAGTAGCTTTTGTCTGATTGAGATAGGTCTTTCTATACCTGTTTTCTTCAGGGTTTTTAATCATGAGTGGAAGTTGAATTTTTTCAAAGCCTTGTTCGTACCTATTGGGATAATCATGGGAGTTTTGGCTTGTTTCTGTTTCTGTGTGATTGTACATAAATGGATCTCCATAAGTTGAACCATTCCTCCTTCTCTAGGGTGAAGTATACTGGATTGTGATATATGATGTTTTTGATTTGGAATCAATGTAATGCTGGCTTCCAGGAATATCTTTGGGAGTACTCCTCCTTTTTAATTTCCTTGAAGAGTTTGAGGAGTATTTGCATTACATCTTCTCTTAAATTCTTATGTAACAGAGCAATGAATCTCTCAGGAACTGGGTGTTTTTAATTGTTAGCTTTTTTAAAATTATATTATAATTACATCAATGGAATTGTTCAGGTTTTTAAATTTAATCTTATTGGTGCAGTTTTGGTAAATCATATGTATCTGGGAATCTACCCATTTCTTCTAAATTCTCTAGTTTATTTGTGTATGAGCTTTTATTCTCATGTCACTGTTTTCTCCACCTGGTTTACAGACTATAAAAATGTTCCTACCATTGCCATCTGGTATCCTTATAAGAAGCACAATGTGTCTGGTTTGTGGTACCCCCTGCCTGCTCCAGTGGCCCCTCTGTCTGCTCAAGCATGTCTGTTTCATGTTGTTAGATGGAAAAACTATCAGCCCTCTGCTCTCTGCTAGATGCAGGTCTTGGAACAAGGGGTTAATCAGACTGTTGGACTTAATTACAACACTTTAGGTCTAGCCTCCTCTGAAAGTTATGCACGCTGAGCCTCATTTTTCACTATGGGGATTATCTACCAATTTCCTTCTTGGTCTAAGTTTAAACTTCTTGGAGAGTCTATACCTAGTCCTCAGCCTGTCTCTCTAGCTGTCTCCTATGGCTGTCTCTCCCTTAGTCACTCTGGGAGGATAATGTGGCAATCCCTGAAGTGTAGTTGTTCTGTGGGTCAATATTAAGCTTTTCCAAAGCAAAGCTCTCTGGCAATAAGGCAAGTTCTGGGCTGGGTTTCTTTTTTCTAATCTAGCTTGCTGTGAAGAAGTCACTTTTTGAATAAAACCCCATACTGTTTTTGTAGCTTACTATAACTGTGTGCTTTACTTGAGGCTAGGCAAGGTCTTATATTTTTACCTAGAACTACTGACTCCTGAGCTCACCTTCTCTTCTGAGGCATTGGCCTCATGTATGATGAGGCTGATCAGTTGGTCAGTACCTCTGATGACTGGTGTCCAGGGAAAAAGAAACCTAGAATGAGCTTGGAATCAGTGGCCAGGGGATGGAATTTACAGGGGCAGAGTCTGCCTAGGTGTGCTCTGCAAGTAGTTTGGTTCCTCAATCCGTTCCTGGTGCAGAGGTGAGCCCCTCCCTTATATCTCTTTTAATTCATGCAGCATCCCTATGAAGGGTGTGTGCAATTATTATTTCTATTATGTAGGTGAGAATTTTGAGGCAACCGAAGTCTTTAGTTTTCTGTAAATTGATAAATCTCTTCAAAATTTTTTCAATTCATGGTACTCTATGCTGTCTATTATGGCCAATAATAGCAAATTAGGCATCCATGAGTAAATTTCCTAATTGAAACTTAATTTTATTCTCATAGAACTCATAAGTATACAGTTCTATTAGTCACCTTTACATTATTCCAATGAAATACTTTAGGCAACCAATTTAATAAATAGAAATGGCTTATTTAGCTCAAAATATTAAGGTTCTATTGATTAACATGAGGTTAATCAATCTTGGGCTTCTGATGAGGACACCAAATGGCAATGATAGAAGCTCATGGCAGAATAAGAGGTCACAACTTGAGCCAGGAAGCAGTGAGACTGGTATCTAACCATCTTCCTCCAGGACACAGCCCCACGTCCATGACCTCAAGACCTCCTGCTGGCTCTACCTCTTTCCGTGCTGTCACTTTTGGGACTCAGCCTTTGTGTAATAGGGGCCTTTTCAGAGCACTCAAATTACTCCCAGAGCACAGTGGAAGTGAATTCAAATCAACCAATGTTTTCATGGTTTAAATTATGAGTAAAAAATTTTTTTGGATTGCTGAGTTTCTAGATATATTTGGAACATGTTTTACTGACTGATTTTAGACATAAAAGTATGGTTATAGTCAGGGGTCGCGGGGAGAAAGACCACAATCAGGACAATATTATTTATAAATGGTTACCCAGTTTTTAGACATAAGAAAGTGCAGGAAATCTGTCCACAACACCAAAGTCTATACTGGAAAGGCCCAAAGGCCAGCAGTGGAAGCTAGAAAGTCTATGCCAGCAGGATGAAGGATCTATGCTAGTAGGTTGAGGGTTCTACAGTGGAGCCAAGAAGCAATGCTCAAATAAGAA
>RJWT010014065.1:0-21323 GCA_004365215.1 Cuniculus paca
GGGAGTCCTGGAAAGAGGAGCAGGAGCGTGGACTCCCCAGATTCTGTTCTCTTAATGAAGCAGGGGGAGACGAGGATGCTGCTCTTCTTCGAGGTCCCCCTCTTCGGTCCTCGAGGTCCAGTGGCTGCCCAGTGGCTGCTGTGCGTCTCTCAGTGCCCAGCAGAAAGCGCCAGGCCAAGCCCAGGCCCCACCTTGCCCCTCACACCTGAATCCGTGCTGTGAGCCAGGAGCAGGCAGAACGGGACCTGCTGCCTCCATGCATGCATTTGTGCATTTAACGAGCAGATTCTCCGGACGCCGCCTGCCTGTAACCGAGGTAAGCCACACGGCGGGCACCGTGAACTAGGAGGACGAAGGTGGCCTGGTGTGGACACCCAGACCCCAGGGAGCTTCAGAAAGGACAGACGGAGTGCTCGCTCACCCTCAGGCTCCGTTTCCAGCCAGGAGTCACACGGTGCCTGTGACGTGCTCCTTCCTCGTCGCCCGGACTTCGGGGACTGACATTGGAATGCCAAGCCTAGGGCCCCAGAATAAAGCTGCCTTTTGAGACCACGTTTAACTAAAACCGACGATAACAGAGCCTCTACAGACATGTGTCTGGCACCCACACGGAGCACAGGTTCTTTCTGATCATTGGAATTCCCATCAATGGCAAATTAATTTACCCTCAGAGGTCGTTGGTGCAGGGCTGCTAGGCACGGGTCGCTTGGATGCCAGCTTGGAGTCGCAGAGGCAGAGGACCCCGTGCCCTGCAGCCTCTCCTGCTCCCCACTTTGCCTTGCCAGTGATTTTCATTTAATTACAGCGTTCTGTACCACGCTGGAGAAAAGCAAAGTGGCAGGACTGTGACAGACACCAGGGCGCGTCACTCACCGGAGTCCCTCAAGAGGCCCTCGGAACGGTCACCTGTGCTTCTGCAGGTCACAGGGCGCCATCGGAGGAGTGGTGCTGGCAGCAAGCAGCCGGATGCTGAGGCACGGGGCTGGGTAGCCAAGTGGCGCAGGGCATGCCTGCCATTGCTGTCCTTCCTCACAGGAGGAGGATGTGACTGAAGTGCCAGTGCCATCGGGGTGTGGCCAGCATCCAAGTCCCTCTGCACACCCTCCCCGCGCCCCTGCTGTCCAGCCCGGCTCTGTGTCACTGCCGGGACCCTGGGCCTCAGGCAGAGCCTGCGGCAGCCCTTCCGGGTCACTTCGGCACCGCCGGGGCTCTGAAGCCCTGGCCCCCATTTGGAGAGGAAAGTGAGTGAGGCGCAGGTACGTCTGCGATGCCCTGGTCACTGCTGGTGGCTGTGAGCAGGCTTGGCCTTTGCTGAGCCCACCTGCGAGGGATTAGCTGTCCTCCCAGCAACCGCTCCCTTCTTCGAGGTGCGCGGCGGCAGAACCCCATTCCCGTCGTCCCCTCCCCGCCTTTGTTCCTCTTTACCAAAGTGCCGCTTTATAGAGATCTGATCAGTTCTGTGTTTGGGGCCCAAGCGCGCTGTGGCCTCTGCACTACTGCACCTGGGAACGTTTTGCTTTCTTTCTGCTTTTTAGCCCAGGGATGCACCTCCCTGTCCCCGAGGCAGCCCTGGGCAGCGCTCCTGGACCGGTGCTCACGCAGGGAGCGGGAGGGGCCTGCAGCCCAGGCTGGGCAGTGGAAGGAGTCCCCAGGATGCCAAGGGGTCCCTCTGCCCTGTCTCCTGCCGTCTGAGTCCCGCATGCTCCCGTGCTCCCCACGCCCCGCTCCTCGCCGGCGCGCGGCCTTACCTATCTGCCAGTCCCACGGCACCTTCAGCAGCTCCTTGTGCTCCATGATGGCTCTGCAGAGTCAAGGAACGTGGGTCTGATGAGCAAAGGACCCGCGCTAGCTCCTCGTTCTCCACCACACTAACTCAGAGAAGAACGCCTCCACTGGATTTAACATGACTCCGGGCCACACAGAGGCTGCGTGGCTCAGCCTGGGGGCCTCAACCGGTGCAGCTGGCAGCTCAGAGGGCTCAGTGGGCACAGAGGACCCTGCCCGACCTTGCTGTCTGCTCATCCGCACCCACTCCTGTTCAGTGGCTCCTGGAGAAGCAGCAGCCAGTGCTGGACTTTGCTGTGCTCGCTGCAGGGTGAGCCCACCTCTGGCCCCGTTCCCCCAGCAGTGATTCTCACAAGCCCAGCAGCTCCTGCCGGGCACGGCTGCCATGAGTTCCAGGCTCCAGAGAGCTCAGGCTGAGCTGGGTGGTCTAGCGTGTCCCGGCTGTGCCCGTTTGCCAAGCAAGCCTGGGGTGGCGTCCCTGGGGACTCAGTCCAAGTTACAGGGCTGCGAGGGAAGCAAGCGAGTGCTGGCCCTCCGAAGAGGGGCTTTGGACTCAGGCATCATCACCATAAAGGCACCATCCAGCTACAAAAACCAGCTCTGCAGAGCCAAATAGGGCAATTCTATCCCTCTCCCCAGTAAACCCTCCACGAAGGCTTTCCATTTTTGTGTGTTTTGCTACGGAGCATTTTCCTTTCTCTTTATCTGTGGTGCTGGAGTCAGGCTCCACACTGAGCTACAGCTCCACCTCTTTTTTTTTTTTTTTTGGAGACAGGATCTTGCTAAGTTACTAAATTGCCTAGGCTGGACTTGAACTTGCAATCCTCCTGTCTCAACCTCCTAGTGTTAGGGTTACAAGTGCACACCAGGACCCCTGGCTTGCTATAGAGAATGTTTTTGGTTTGTTTGCTAGTTTACTTGCATCTCAGGACACCAAACTTCAGAGGGTTGCTGGAAACAGACTAAACACCAAGTGCATTTAAGGGGGTTTCAAAACATCTTGCATAAATAATTCCAGACACCAAACCAATACAGCTACAAAGTGCTCACTTTGTAGAAAGAAATGTGGTGAACTGAGAATTATTTCTTTGTGGAAAAGGAGTTGGTGACCCTAGGCTGGAAGTTATGTTCTCCTTCTTTACCCCTTACATGAACCTGAGATACATGTCCTTTACTGATAGAAAATTACTCTGTCTTTGACCTGTATTTTAATAATAAATGTTCAGACACTAAGTGATGTTTTAAGTGATGACTTATGTGCTCCTGAATTATTGCAAAACTGGTGTATTTGTCTTTCTGATCCTTAGTGAATGTTTGTGTTACATCTTTATCTTTTTAAGGAAAATGGAAATCCTGAATTCTAAGAAATAAATTAGTTCATCTGGAACCAGAAGAGACCTAGAATAGCAAAGGCAATTCTGGGCAACAAGGGCAGGGCAGGAGGCCTCACAATTCCAGACTTGAAATTATACTACAAAACTACTGTAATAAAATCAGCATGGTACTGGAATCAAAACAGACCTGAGGATCAATGGAATAGATTAGAAGATACAACCCCAACTACAAACACACTCAGCCACCTTATCTTTGACAAAGGGGCCAAACATATTCACTGGAAGAAAGATAGCCTCTTTAATAAATGGTGCTGGAAAAACTGGCTTTCCATATGCCAAAAACTAAAACTAGACCCAAACCTATCACCGTGCACTAAACTAAAGTCAAAATGGACCAAAGATCTAAATATTAAAACAGAAACACTAAATCTGCTGGAAGACAAACTAGGTAGAAATCTTGAAGACATAGGGGTAGGTGGAGAATTCATGAACAAAAATCAGACTGCATGGGAAATACTTCCCAGAATCAACAGGTGGGATCTCATCTTGTTGAAAAGTTTTCGCATGTCAAAAGAAATCTCCAAAAGAGTGAAAAGAAAACCCACAAACTGGGAAAAACTCTTAGTCAACTGTCCTTCAGACAAAGGTTTTCTATCTAGAACATATAAAGAATTAAAAAAGTCAGGCCCTTGAAATTCAAAGACCCAATCCAAAAATGGGCATCTGAGATGAAAACAAACTTCTCAGTTGAAGAAATACAAATGGCAAATAAATACATAAAAAAATGTTCAGCATTATTGGTCATTAGAGAAATGCAAATTAAAACAACCCCGAGATTCCATCTAACTCCAGAAAGAATGGCCAGGATCAAGAAAACAACCAATAACAAATGCTGGAGAGGCTGTGGGGAAAAAGGAACGCTTCTCCACTGTTGGTGGGAGTGCAGACTGGTGCAACCACTATGGAAATCAGTCTGGAGGTTCCTCAAAAAGCTAGAATTGGAAGTTCCACTTGACCCAGCTATTCCGCTTCTGGGCATATTCCCAGAAGAAGTGAAATCATCATACCACAGTGATATATGTGTACCCATGTTTATAGCAGCACAATATGTAATAGCCAAATCTTGGAAACAACCCAAATGCCCTCAATTGAGGAGTGGATAAAGAAGATGTGGTACTTTTATACAATGGAGTACTACTATTCAGCTGTAAAGATGGATCACATTGAGGCTTTTATAAGTAAATGGATGTGACTTGAGACCATACTCATACATGAAATAAATGAAACTCACATGTGTAAATACCATATCGCCTCCTTAATGTAAGAAACTGAAAGACTCAATAAGATACAAAATCCCCAATAAATATGGGGAAAGGGTAAGAAACTGCTAAAGGAAAAAACAACTCAGGGAAAAGGAGAAAAGAAGGAAGGGAAAAGAAAAGACACAAATTTTTATATATAGATATATACCTAAGATAGATAAGATGATTGTACTACTAATTTTATTAGTTCTTAGAACAAAACAGTTAATATTCATAGGACTGGACCAGTTCTGTATGCCTATACCTGGTAATCTGAGCAACTCTAGAAGACAACTATATGAAATAACAACCTTTGGTATCTTCCTATCACCTTGTTTAGAAAGCCTATATTGTTATTGTTTTGGGCTCTCTATTATTGTTATTTATCTGTCTTCATTGTTTCTTGTTTTTCTTGTGCTTTGTTCTGCTATTCCCTCTGGATGTACATGTATATACTTACACATGCCTAGAACTACTCCTAAAGAGTTTACAAGAACAGATTTTATTAAGTATCAAGATATGAACAGCTACTTTGGAGAAAATGAGACATTATGGTAGCCATAACTGATATCTTCATGTTCTGAAGTCTAATAATGCTTTTATTGTTTGATTTGATTGGTTTAAGTCTGTTTTCTACTATTTGACTGCAATATGCGAGAAGATATGAACAGCTTTTTTGAAGAAAACAAAGGACATTAAGGTAGCCATTGTTGATTTCTTATTGTCTGGTTTGAAGGCCTGTAATGCTTTCACTGTTTTGTTTTATCTGAATTTATTATGTGTGAAGGTATGAACAACAATTTCAAAGAAAACAAGAGACACTAGGGTAACCATTGTTGATTTCCTGTCATTATGTTTTGAAGACCTGTATTGCTTGCATTGTTCTGTTCTGATCTGCTTTGTTGTGTTTTACTTTGTTTTGTTTTGTTTTATTCTCTTTAAAATAAAAAATAAATAAATAAAATTAAAAAATAAATCTGAAGTATGGTTTATTTTTGTACATCCATGGACAATAAAAGAATGAATTTTTAAGAGGGCAAGTTTAAACTGTGAGTTTCCTAGCATTGTCCCTGGTAAACAGGATGTCTCCTTTCAGAGGTGCAGTGAATTGTGACATTCATGCTTAATTTTTCTGCTTCACTAAGTAATAACCTGCTCAGTGGTTTGGGAGGATGGCAGTTCTTCTAATATTTTCTCATAAATTATCTTTAAGGCCCATTAAATGTTTTATAATTTATAACACACTTGCTTAGCTTGAGAGCAATTTACTAATAAATTTGCAGATCTCCTCAGAGTTCTGCGAGGGAGGCTGGTGACTGCTCTCCGGCCCTGACCTTTATGCTCAAGGACAGAGTGGCACAAGCCGTCCCTCACCCACACTGGGAGCTCCTTGCTGTTCTTACTCACAACTGAATTCCACTGAAGAAGGCGCCGAAGAGCCCAATCATGCCCAGGAACTCCACGCGGCTGCGTGTCCGGATGATGTACTCCTCCCAGACGTTAGAGATGCCGTACAGTGTGGCCCCTCCTAGCACCAGGAGGTCCCCCACCAGCTTGTTTTCCCCTGGGACCAAGAGAGCACAGGGTGACAACCTGCTATCAGCTTTGTACTTCCTGCTTGCAAATCCTACATAAACTAAACCCGAAGCTGACTCCAGGCTGGTGATTTAGAGCTGATTCCCACCAGCCTGCTAGCATAACAAATCGTTGCCTTCCAACCTCCTCATTGCAAAGGGTCTTCCATTTGGTTTGCTACCAGGTTTCTGCAACATTGTCAGCTTAGTTTTGGTTTTGCTTTCTGCCCAAGTTTTAAGAAGTGTGTTTTCTAGTATTTTCTACAATTAGGTGAACTCCTGGCTTCACAGGAGAGGACAGGAGGCCTGCAGGGCCCTAGGAAGTTACCTTGGAAGGCTGGAGCACTGCTCTGGATGGGGCCGCTTTTCCTGGGGTGAGGACTGGAGGGAGAGGGGATGAGGCCTTGCTCTTGGGGGCGGTGCTGAGGAGGGGACTGCGCTCAGCTGGGTCAGGGTTGTGTGAGGACATGGCTCTCGTCCCCTAGCCAGGAGCTGAGACCCCAGGAGAAGCCGGCCTGGGAGGTGGGGCAGGCTGGTCCCTCAGGGAAGCCAGGCTGCTGGGGCTCGTTCACCTGGACCTCGTCTATGAGCCAACAGAACAGCAGAAACTTTCAACTTTAAGGAGTTCCTGAAGAAACAACCCATGAGACAAAACAGACCTGTAACTAAAACGATAAAATTATCAGTCTCTTCGTTCAGAGACACTCCAGGATCCTCGGTTAATAAAATTCATTTTATACCACTGGACTCAGGAAAGCTAAATTGTAACTAAGCATATTAATGGGAACTATTAACATCAATCTATCTTTCAAATGTCCTACAAAGAGGACACGCTGTCCCGGCAAATAGTCTCACTGAGTTTTCCCGAACTCCACAATCATTCAGTTTTGGTCTCCACTACAGAAGTCTTTGCAACTCAGGGATAATTATTTGATGAGTGAAATGGTTTTGTGTAACAGCAAGTTCAGAAATGTCTTCTGTTACCAGTGACAAAAATGCTAAATGTCATTGATGACAGTTTCACCAGCAATTGTACTCACTGATTCTAGAATCATTTTGCAGTGGGTAAGTGCACAGTCAGCATGCACTGCCAGCTGCTGGTGTGAGGAGCGAGACCTGCATCATGGAGCGCATGGCCCCTCCTCCCCGCCTCACGGTTTCCTGGCTGTACTCGGAGAGCAGATCCCCCCACCACAGCACCAGCAGGACATGACGCGTTGTTTAAATCGATTTAGTATGCAAAGGTGACTAATATAACATATATGAAAATGTAGCTGATTAACTACAACTAAACTAAATGGAACACAATTCTCCACAGTCATACGATATACTGAAGTGTTGGTATGATGAGGAAATTTCTATTTCGTGTCTAACACTTGTACCGACTTAGCTAAGAGTCAACACATTTCTTTCTATTTCATGCATCTAACGCAGTGGGCACTGGCATGGTGCTGCTTGCTGGTTTTTATTCGGTATTTCTGGGCTGAAGTTATGCTCAGAAAAGCCGTCATTCAGTCTGCAAGAAGCTACAACAAGCGACTGTGCTTTTAAATTTGGGGTGACTGGACCCATCTGAAATTGTGACATGTCCGTGCAACCTACCACCCCTCCTACACTCCACGTGCTGGCACCTGTGGCCCGGTCATGTTCCTCTCTGCACACGGGACTTGTGGATTGGAAGGTGTGGACTGCGACTTAGCCCTGTGTTCTGTGTGGTCCCAAGCATGACTCTCAGAACAGGACAAACAGCAGTGCGCACCTGAGGGGTCGCACTGACGAAGGCCCCTCCACCCTGCTCTAGGTGGCTTGCGTGGCAGCAGCGTTCAGTCAGTAGACTTGTGCAGATGGCACCTTCACTTTTGAACTGTGGAATGCTGGGTTGACCAGAGGGTCTTTCTGAACTTGTTTCCTTATCTTAAAATGTGGTTCTTGTGAGAACACTAATGCATGCAAAATGCTTGGCATGCTCCCTGGCGCTGACGAGGTCCTCACAAATGGTGGGAAAGTGAGCTGACTGGCCCTGCTAGTGACCCCTGAAGCTTTGGGTGAGCTTTTCCCACTCCCATTGCTCCTTGACTCACATCCACTCAGTTGTAGCTGCTGTGCAAGAACTGAGTTTCCTTGCTGGAGTTTTGTTTATTACCCCAAGTCCTGTTTGGAGGCCAATGTGTGCAAGAACAGTGGTGGGAGGAGAGGAAAGGTTATTTAAAATCACTGCTTGCCACCGGGTCAAGCGCTGTGTGGTTCCGAAAGGGAGCCCGCCCAGTTCATGAAAATGTTCCCGCGCCCCGCACACCGGAATCTCAAAGAGGGGACTGTTCTGTTTGCAGGGACTCAGTTTTAACTTCAAAAGTCACACATCTGGGAGATCCTCTTCACTCTGGGCCATCTGGGAGAGTCGTTTACCCTAAATTACTACGTCAGTCACCGCTCTGAGAATCAAAAAGGATTCAGTGATATAAAAAAGAATACTGTGTAGACTACATGCAGATTGCACAAATTCCCTATATTTTCTGTGTTTTTTTTTCCTTTTTAAAAAATAGCTTAAATTGCTGCTGAATTAAATACTTTATGGGGTGAATTATGTCCAATCCTGACTTTGTAGGGTGAGCTGTTGGGCATCATATCTGAGTTGGATTTAAAACATCAGACCAGGGACCTGGGTGCCATTCAGCACCCCACTGGTGAGAAAGCTGACTCTGTTGACAAGGCTGTTTCCCGTGTCACAGGTCATCGATGCTGTGGGTCTAAGGCAGATCTGCACAGACAGATACAATGCCACTTCAGGATGCTTTTGCTACATCTGTATTTTAAAAATCAACAAAGGAAAGTCTGACTGCTGTGGAAAGACCCTCTAATGAACTTTCCACCTTTTTCTTCAATGATATTTTTTTCCTAACACTTCATTTGAAAGATCAATAATATCTTTTACAGAATTTGGGCATAAAACCTGGGGAACGTACTGAAGTCAACTGAACTTCCAGGCTTAGACACTCAGATCTGTAAGGACCGCCACGGTCCCTGCCCACGGGATGAGAGATGATGGCCAGGACGAGTGGCAGGGCGGGCAGCCGGACACTTCTAAGGTACACGGTTCTGCTAGGGAGAAGGTTGAGGAGGGGTAATTAGGTTGTGATTTAGAACAACTGGCCACGTTGTACCCAACAAAAATGCCCTTTGATTAGTTCCGAAGAGACTGTCACTCTGAGCCTACTGACTCCTGCACAGAGCATGAAGCTGGCCTTGCCGTGACAACTGTCAGCACACCAGGGAACCTGTGATACCTGGAGAAGAACTCGGGGGCTTGGGAGACACTGCAAGTGTATTTTCCGTCCATCTGTTGGGGGGCATGGAGCTGGGGGGCCGACTGTCTCTCACCCTGTGTTGTATCTTTCATCCCGGAGTGGACAGGAGGGCGCCTGCGTGGGGTCAGGGGCTTGGGGCTGAGACCCTGTGCTCTCTCAGCTCTGTGCCCCTGGGCAACTTCCTTGACTGCCAGGACCTTGAGGTTCCTGTGTGTTGCACAGAAAGGGGCTAAACAAGGTCCTGTCAGCTATAAAGTTCTGTGGCACAACACAAATGACATCGTTTCAGACTTTGGATGACCTGGTCTCGTAAAGTGAAACATCCCTATTCTGAGTCTTTATTGTCTAATTTCCTAGCAGAAAGAGCAATTCCAGAGCTATAGAAAAGTGGTGCTTTCTCTTCTCCTCCAGTGTTAACAAAGAGGGTCGTTTCTTCTGTTCTGAAAGCCCTTCTGCAGCAGGAGGATCCAGGTCCACTGGGAAAGGGCTGCATTTAAAAAGGGCTCTCTGGGTGCCAACCAGCGAGGGCTCCCCACGGACCCACTGCAGGTGCCAGCCAGGTGTAAAGCTTTACAAGAAGCATCTCTGCATGGTGGTTTTACCAATAACCCTCTGACAACAACAAAAAACAAAAGCCATGCACCAGGGGCTGAGCGTAGCTCTCTCCCTTGAGATACTAAGCATTCCCGACCCAGCCTCCTGATGTCAAATGCCCACTTAGATCCGTACCAGCCTCCACCTGGTGGCGGGGAGGCTGTATGCTCAGGAGTGGGTGTGTCCAGCACCAGCATCCCCAGCCAGCTGCTCTGGCCTCTAAGACATCCTCCAGGCCCATGGTGCCCTGGTGCTAAGAGCCTCCTGAGGTCACGCAGCAAGGGCATGAGAGCCGGATTTCGAATCCTCATTCCCCCCGAGGGACATACATCAAACTCTGCTTGCACCCCCATTTCTGGTGCAGCACAGATGTGGCAGAGTGCAGTGTGGACAGTCGGCTCCCAGGGCCCTTGCTGTGCCCCTCCGGACACCTACTCCTCACTGGGCCTCACCTGCCCAGAAGCCCCCAGACCCAGACTCACCTGCTCCCTGGTGTCTGCCCACCAGCACGTCGGCGCCCACCATGCAAGCCATGCCCAGGATGCAGACCACGATGCCCAGGAAGTGCACAGCCTTGTACCGGACCAGCAGGAAGAACCAGGACAGCAGGATCACCACCGGGATCACGAAGCAGTCCAGGAGCTGCGGATCAGGAGGTGAAAGAAAGGGGCTCAGGAGCGCTGGGTGGGGCACCGAGACAGGAAGTGCCACCCTGAAGAAACAACCCCCGGACTAACTGACACCCTGGGGGCACACAGAGCAAAGGTGGAGGCCCCGGGTGGGGGACAGCCGGGGCCTGGGGTGGACACGGGGCCCTTGCACAGGGATGTGAGCTGGGGATGCAAGCAGGGTGCAGAGGTCTGATGATATCCCACAGATTCTCAGAACTGACATAAAAACTGACATTTATTTCTCTCTGAAATCGTCTCTCCAGACCCAACAGCAGTTACTAATCTGTCCTGGTCATTTCACTCTAAGAAGAAATTGCTCTGAATATTAATACAAGTATCAGTCTCAAAACTTAACAAATACGTGAATGATGCTGTTGTTTAAAAAAATGCGATAAAAGTTGCACAAAGAACAAGGAGAAGTGTGTGACATCAGTGGCGACTCTGGACAAGGACGCCCAATGGTGCCCGACGCAGCGTGGGTGCCGAGCGTGAGAGGATCCGTGCCAGGGCTGGGACACGTGTCAGAGTCCTGGCCTTGCAACAGCCGTGTGATGGTGGCCTGAGGCCTTGGTGTCCTGCAGGACCACAGACAGCAGCCTGGCAGACCTCCTGGCGCCCCCGAATGCCCACAGGGCACTCAGGGTGGAGATCTGTGCTCAGGCACTGGCCTTGGCAGGGTGGGGGCCAGGAAAACCGCTCACTGGGCACGCATCGGAGCTTTGCTTTTTAAGTTAAAAGGTGACCGAACTGAGCTGAGCAGGTCCCTGTGCTCCACTGCTGGGTTCTGTCATCCGCCTGAGCCCTGGTCAGGGCGGCTGGTGGCCTCCACTCCTGAATCAAGGGGCAAACTGGGCCACCGTCTACCCCAGGAGGGGTGGCTCTCTCAGGGTCACCAGCCACCTGAGCCCCTTGTGAGGGCTGTGGGCGATTTCTCTGTCAGTCTGTTAGCAAATCCTTCTTTGAGTCAGGAGGTCGTGGGAAAGAGAAGCAAAGACGCTGGGCTCTGGGAGTCCGGGCAAGGGAAGCGAGGCGTGCGGCTGCGTCAGGCTCAGCATGAGGGGTGTGCGCGTTGGTGGCTGCCAGAGGCTCACAGACCCACGGGGGCCACCACTGGGTCTGGAGCTGGAAAGCCCCTCACCCTGCAGGCAGCCGCGCTCAGTCTGGGCCCTAGAGCCACTGGGACACAACCGTGCGTCTCTGGTCAGCGTCACCCAGACCCTGGGTGGGTCTTTACCAGCTGGGCGCTCCCAAGTCCCAAGGGCAGAGCCATGTCCCCAAGGTCAACAAACTGTTGGTGTTAGCTGGAGTCATAAATGATGACATCTTTGAACAATATTTCATAAAGATTGTGGCAGGATGTTTAATTCCTGAGGCTGCAGCCATCGCCGTGGTGTCTGTGACTACAGATGAGAACCACTTGGCGGCTGTCTGGAAAGGAGGTGACTTTTTAAGTGATACTTTTGCCTCCAGCCTCTCTACTCTGTAGTCATACGACATGAGGCATACTGACAAAATAATTTCTAAAAGTTTTCTGAGAGCTTAATTTCTTAGCAAAAAGATTGTCAGAGTAATAAAAAGAGAAGCGTTGTAGTAGCTGTCTGGAGCTGGGGCTGTTAAAAGTGAAAAAGTAAAGAAACAAAGGGAACCCTCTGGTTTGTCATTCGTCTATTTAGAAGATTTAACTTTCTTCACATCCATTTCTCTATCCAAAAGGAAACCATAGAGTGTCAAAACCAAAAGTAAACAAGGAGCCGCTGTTTCATGACACCTTATGCTGCGGCAAATCTCGAAGGACACTGAAACTCGTGCTTTGGAGAGAAAAGTGTGCGTCACCATTAGATGTGTGGCGGTGCAGGGTCCCAGGGACCATCTCACCGGCACAGCCGCAGCAGAAGCGAGGCTCCTGGAGATGGTTCCTTGCCTTTCCGTTTCAGCGTCTCTCCCGCCCAGGTGTGGCGCCCTGCCTTCCACCCTGCATGGGTGCCTCCTCTATGGTGGGTGTGTGAGGGACAGGGAGAAGGACGTCTTCCTGGCCTGGCGGCATCCTGGGCACAGGGCTGCTCCCTGTGTCCCTGCTTGGTCTGTGTCCACGCAGAAGCTCCTGTCCTGGTCAGGACCCCATATACCTTAGTGCAAAGCATCAAGGTCTCCGGAAGGAGGGAGGCAGAGTCTCTTGAATGCAGCATAGCAATGGTCGCCTTTGTGTGGGACGACCCAGGCGTCACAACTCCAGGGCCGGAATGCCCGATGGCCTCCACACTTCCTCTCAGGGCACACACTGCTTTCACGGTGTATAAAACACCCGGTTATAAAACTGCAAAGATCTGCCAGTCAGGGCAGCGTTTCCGACAGGAAGCTGACGCTCAGCAGAGTGCTCTAAAATTCTCACATGCCCGCCTGCCCGATGGGCACAGGGGATGGGGCGCCCGCGGCCTCTGCCCAGAGCGCTCTGCTCGACAGAGCCATCAGGCTCCTCGTCAGCACTCCCCTCGCTGTGTCTAACTGGCGATTCCCCGTCTTCTCCAGTGACACATACGTAACTCTCTCCCCTGAACATGAGGGAAGCGTTCGTGGGACGGCTCTCGACTGCGGGAACAGGTGCTCCAGAGTCCTCTGCAGCTGCCAGGGCACTGGAGAGAGGTGACCATCATTCGGGGACCACAGGGTCACATGCCATCAACCCCATCCTGATTCCTGGCGTCCGAGAGTCTGATCAGGGTGCACTGGGGAGCGGACGCCCCTGGGCAGTGGCGACATGGGCCCCCACACCCTTTGCCCAGCCTCCCTCCAGGGCTGTCCCACCCATGCCTTCCTCTCCTCGTGCCCATTCATGTTTAGGTTTTTCGTGACCTTAGAATATTCACCTTGAGGAAGCTGGACTCCTACCACGTCGCCAAGGGGTCTGAGCTAACAGAAGGTGCACTGTGCTGACCACGTGGCAGCCCCTTTCCAGAACAGGGCCCAGATGGACGAGCTGAAGAGACATTTTCACCACACCATTTTCCTTTGCTTCCAGCATAAGGGTTTCGGCTGTGTGGATTTCACTGGCCACGCTGCGCCAGTCATCAGCACTCCCTGGTCACTCCAGCACACTGGCTTCTGTGGCTTTGATGGAGAGAGAGAGAGGGAGAGCGAGGCCCTGCCACGCACTGAAATCTGGGACAAGCACCTGGAGTCTTGGTGACCGGAGATGCAGAGCTTCAGGTGCACTCCCTGCCCCTTAGGGACACCTGCCTGGAGCAGAGCAGGGTGGGGAGGACAGACGCCTGCCGGCCAGCGACCACAAGCTCATCGGGGCTTTAATCACTGTGAGTTCCAGGCATCAGCAAGCCGGGTCCCGGAGCAAGATGCAAGGAATCATGTTTGCCGCACGTCCGTGGCTGGTGAGGTGACAGTGCCTTATCTATCCCGTGTCACAGGCAAGGAGGCAGCTGACTTTATTGAAGTCACACAACAGTAAGTGTGAGAGTTGGTGATCCCCAATCTGCCCTTTCCACACTCGAAGTCAGCCCTAGGAAAAGGTCCGGCAGGGAGTGGAGCTCGCTCAACCCAGCAGCTTCTGCTCTCTGTCACGCGAAGCAGGAGCAACGCGCCATCCACAGAGGGTCCCTGGCTGGGAATGTGCCTCTGCGTTTCTGGTACTGAAGGGAGAGCAGGGTATGAGAAGAAGCATGTGGGTGTGAGAGTTGGTGCATCGTCAGCACATGTGGCCCTCAGCTGTCTGCTGACATGGTCACCCCAGGACCGCTGAGCCCTAACTCGTGATTCTTATGGAGAAATTCGCAGGCATCAGAACACGAAGGATGACGAACACGTGCATGTTACGGAGCTCATATTGAAAAAATGGAAGTTTTCTGATAAAATATTAATCTCACATTAATTTTTCATTACTTTTGATTCCTCGGAGCATAAACCAGCAGAGAGAAACAATTTCAAAAGCTAGAGGAAAACATCTCATGCTTTTGGGAATCTATTTCTAGCTTAACTCACTATTCTGGGTTTTGTTGAAAAAAAAAAAAAAGGAGGAAATCAGATTTCCAGGGCTTACAGCAGGCATTTCCTTGTCCATGCATCTGGCAACAATTGAGCACCCGTTATGCCCAGCCCTCTGCGGGTGCTGGGACCCCAGGAAGGAGGCCATGCCAGGCTGAGGAGGCAGCTGCCAGTGGGCACGATTTTCCCCATGGCTCACAGGAAGGCTTGGCCGGTGCTCAGGGTCATGCTGCTCCCCGCCTTGGAGCTTTCCCAGGACCTTGCCACGGCCCACACGCCTCTCTGCCTCTGTCCTGTCTGTCCGTTCAGTCTGTGGGCTGCCCGTGTCCCCACACGCCCGCACCCTGTGCCCTTATTCCCCATCTCTCCTGTCTCACAATTCCGATGCAGATGGGTCCTCAGTCACTGCTTCTGGTCAGGATGTCACCCACTGCTCAGTGTCCCACAAAGGACAGATACCCTTGACGGTGACCACCCAGCCTTGGACGATGTGCTCTCCCTTCCCTTCTCAGTGCTGGGAACTGAACCCAGGGCTTTTGCAGTGTGCTACATCCTCAGCCCTGTTTGAATTTGTCTTTTTTTTTTTTTTTTGCATTTTGAGACAGGGTCTCACCAAACTGCTAAGTTGCCTGGGATGGGCTTGAACTTGAGGTACCCCTGCCTCAGCCTCATGGATATCTGAGATCATAGGTGTGCACCACCATGCCCAAATGCTTTTGACTTCTTACCTCACAGAATCCTGGCAGCCACTTGCCTTGAACTCTCTCTTTTTGACTTACCCTACCTCTCTGATCTGTGTGTGTGTGTGTGTTTGTGTGTGTGCACATGCGTGTGTGTGCACATGCCTGTGTGTATACATGCATGTGTGTTATGGTTTGAGTCTGGATGTCCCCCCAAAGCCTCATGCAGTCATGGAGGCAGCTTCTAGAGTTTGTGAATGGATTACGGGTGTGACTGCTGCACCCAAGTGGGCGTGGCCTACATACAATATAAGGGACAGAAAATCTTCTTGCCATGCTCCTCCCCCTTTTGCTCTTGTTGCTTTTGCTGTTTTCTGCTGCCATGAACTGTTGCCCTCTGCCATGTGCCACCCTGCCTTGGAGCCAGCTGATTACGAACTGAAACCTCCACAAACTGTGAGCTAAATAGGCCTTCATTCCCTAATTTTGGAGGTCGACTATTTTGTCTCAGCAGCAAGAAAAAAGTAACCAAGACACTCTCTGTCTCTGTCTCTCTCTCTCTCTCTCTGCTCCCTTCCCTGCTGCTCCACCTCCCCTAGCCCCCTGGTGCCACTTGGAGACATTAAATGCACCCTGAGCACACCTCAGAGGGACGGATGCCTCCTGAGGTGAGAGAGGCCTCCTGGGCTCCATGCTGGTGCCCAGCGAGGAAGTATGGGTCATGGGTGCTCGAGAGACACTTGCTGAATAAAGCCTGGGTCACCCTCACCCACACAACAGACACAGCGAGTCTTGTCTTCGGGTCCACTTAGATGTCCTTAGAGTCAAGATCAGACCAGGCAAGGGGTTTTTCCAAGCTGCAGACCTCACCCTGCTATTCCTGCAGTACAGACCTCACAATGAAGCCAGAGTCACGCGTGGTTTCTGAACGCCTTTGTGAGCTGCCCTGGCCACCTTGGTCCTTCTGTCTGACCACTTCCTCATATAGCACCATGCCTCGGGTCACAGCGAAGGAGCCCTCGAGCGCTTGCCCAGAGGCCCAGAGTTCGCAAGTGCTGTGCACTTACTCACAGGCTGTTAAGAAGGTGGTGTCAGATGTTCTTACCACCGGCACAAAAATCGAACAAAATCCCTGAACAAGCACAGCTCATGTGCAGGGTTCCAGGCCTTCCTTTCCTGTGAGTCCGCTCTCTGCCTCGGCCACTTCCAGTGCGAGCATGACTCACCTTCCCGAGCTGACACAGCTCTTCCTACCGCAAGCTCCCTGCAGCACCGTGAGTCCACACGAGCTTGTGCTAAAGCAGTTGCTGCTTCCCCCACTCAGCTTTGTTGCCTGGGCCAGGAGGTACTTGCAAACAGTGGGGCTCAGTGATAGTTTACTCACTCACCTGAAGCATTTATGGAGCACTTTCTGCATGCCAGCCGCTGTCCTGAGAAATACCCTGAGGTAATCAAACAATTCCCCACTTAGAGAGTTAGTGATTGTACGCAGGGAAGACAGAAGGTTAGGTGAATTGCACCGGATGTCAATGGGGATGAAGAGTGGACGAAAGAAGTCAGGTTGGGTTGGAGCAGGGGCATAAACTGAGGGTCAAGGGAGAACTCGCTGGGGCCCAGCCCCGAGGTGCTCAGGGCTGCCTGGCAGCTGGCAGGTGTGTGGCTTGGTGACAGGTGGAACCACTCAGGAGAGCCACTGCCCTGAGGCCACGGGCGTGCAGAAGCTGCTGGGGGTGGGTGGGTGGCCTCTGCCAGGAGGAGCTAAAGGTGAGCACCCTTCCCACTCCAGCCGCACTGCCACAGAGCCCTTCCCAAGGCCCGGGAGGGGCCCACGCCCTCTGCCCTCTGCTCAGGAGCTCCTGAGCTCTGTGGAGGAGAGAAGGGCGAGGAGGGGACGGTGACCCCTTCCTGCCACCCCGGGGCCTTAGCGCGACAGCAGCTCTCGGTTGTCTGGGCTCGTGAACAAGCACAGCTCCTCGCAGGCTCTGCCGAGGGGCTCAGCTGCAAACACTGTCCGGCTCCCTTCGTCCTCTCTCAGCTCGAGCATGTCCTCCTGCTTGACCATTTATAGCCGTGAAGGTGGTGCAGCGACCAGCTCCACACAGGCTCTGTCTATGGAGGCAGACAGGGCCTGGAAGGGCTCCAAGGTGCATGTGGGCCCCTCTTGGCGGTGCTGAGGGACCTCAACCAGGGACTCTACGCAGGACCTGCCCTGTGGCACAGAAAACACAGGTGCAGATGGGCAAGAGGAACCTGGCCTTGTACCCAGGCCTCCCAAATGTGTCCACAAAATAATGAGGGAAAGTAATGGGTTTAAGGGTTCAAATTCCAAGGTCCAGACACGCACCAGCCATCAGGCCTCCAGGAGCGCCCAGCACGGGCATCCTGATGCAATAGGCTGAATCCAGCGCGGGTCGACCGCCCAGCCTCAAAGGGCGCCTGCAGTTAGGGTGCGGGCACTGGTGGGAAAGCACGGAATCTGTGAATTGGGGTGCAGACGTCGGGAGGAACCAGGCAAGGCTGGGAACACTGAACTCCAAATTCTGACGAGATTATTTTGCTGAGATTTCTCCACCTCAGCGGTAGAGGCGCCCTCACCCCTGTTGCTGCCTCTGCACTGCAGCCCGAGGAGACAGTGCCGCCGCCGCTGCAGTCACCAAGGGATGCAGCCAGGCTCGGCTTCCAGAAGGCTCCTAGAAGCAGGCGTGCAGCACAGCCTAGGGAGCTCGCACTCCCAGAGAGCTTCTGAGTCTTCCGTCTCGGGCAAGTGGAGATGTGGGGAGCACGAGAATGGATTTCGAGGGCCTGGATCGTGATGAATTCTCTGATACGGGCCCACTCAATATATTGTTTCTGGATTTGATGTCATAGCTCATAGGGTTTCACGAGGTGCTGGCAGCTTATCTGGCTGGCCAGGTGGTTGCGCTGTGGATCAGACAGGGCCCTCTGAATGAGCTGGAGATGCCTGATACTCCCTGGTTTGCTGTTGAGGAGAGGATTCAGAGGCTCAGGAGATGGGAATGCTAGAGTGGATTTTTTCCAGGTTAACACTAATCCTCCACACTGGGATGGTCCATGAACCTTGACCTTAAGGGACAGATGCAGTGGGGAGCCCTGGCACCCCAGAGGACTCCATCACTGCTCTTCTCTGAGGTTCTGCTGTAGAGGCGGCCGCAGGCGCTCAACTGGGGAACTTGAGGGTCATGGGTTTAACGGGATCCTGGAGTGACAGGGACCACATGGCAGCCAAACACAGGGTGCACGTCCTTGCCATAGTGAGGAGCAGAAGCAAAGCCGTGATCACAATGATCTGACATATGTTGACTGATGGCATCATCTGATTAGCCGTGGTGCTCCCAAAAGGGAGGTGGACAGGCAGCTTACTAAGTTTTATTGGATTTACACGCAGAAAACTTTTAGGACAAATGAACAGAGAGCTACTTCAAGTCACAGCCCCTCACCCAATTCCCAGACTTGAGCCAGTTTACAGACCTAACACCCCTTGAGTGAAGGGGTAGCATGGTCCCCCTGAGGAGAGACTCTGGTGCAGCACCAAAAAATTATACTGTCCACCTTTCTCCCGTCCTTCCCCAAAGGGGTCTTAGGCCTTTTACTAGGGTAACTGTCCACTGGGGGACGGGAAATGATCAGACATTCTGGGGACGACTGGACACTGGTTCTGAACCAGCACCGATACCCTGGGATCTGAAACACCATTTTGGCCATCAGTAAGAGGAGAGGCCTGTGGAGGTCAGGTGATTAATGGCAGTTTTGCCAAGGTCCAGCTCCACAGGGCTCACCGGAAACAATTTCCTTTCAGCTGTCTTCGGCAATGTACCTTTACTTTCCTACCTTAGGAGGACATCAGCTTCCCAGCCCTGTGTCGCAGCTCACCTGGCAGGGTCTGGAGCGCCCTCCAACAGGGTATCACGCTGGCCCCTTACACTGATGTCACCATGCTGATTGGACTGAGTAGGAGGGAGCAACCACTCTGGACTTGTTGGTAAAACATTTGCATGTCAGAGGATGACAAATAAACGCAAATAAAATTCAAAGGCCCTCTACCTCAGTAAATTTCTAGGAGTCCAGTACTGTGGTGTATGTGGAGATATCCCTTCTAAGGTGAAGGATACGTTGTATCTTCTCCCTTCTACAACCAAAGATGAACCACAACGCCTAGTGGGCTTATCGGATTTCAGAGAGAACACATTCCTCACTTGGATATATCACTCCTGCCCATTTGTGAAACTCCAAAAGCTGCTAATCTTGGGTGGGGCCCAGAATAAGAGAAAGCTCTTCAGTAGGTCCAGGCTGCTGCATAGGCTGTTCCTCCATTGTGGGCCACAACCCAGAAGAGCCAGTGGTCCGTGAGGGTCAGTGGCAGATGGGATACTCTTTGGAGTCTCTGGCAGGCCCCATAGGTGAGTCACAGTAGAGCCCCTAGGAGATTAGAGAGGGGATCTGCTGTTGCTTGTAGACCACCAATCTCCCTTTGAGAAAAGACTCCTGGCCTGTTACTAGGCCTTAGTGGAAAGTGAATGCTTGACCACAGGACATCAGATTACAGGTGATCTGAGCTGCCCATCGTGAACTGGGTGCTGTCTGTCCCACTGAGTTGTAAAGTTGGAGGCACACAGCAACAGTCCATCATTAAACCGAAGCGGTATGCGCAAGATCAGGGCCAAGCATGTCCTGAGGGCAAAGGTAAGTTACACGAAGAAGTTGCCCAGATCCCCAAGGCGCCTGCTCCTGTTGTATTACCTCCTGTCCCCCCACGTGCACCTACGGCCTTGTGAGGAGTACAAACACCTTCACTGAAAGGAAGATAGCCTCTTTAATAAATGGGACTGGAAAAACTGGCTTTCCATGTGCTAAAGGCAAAAACTAGATCTTTTTTTTGTTTTTTTGCAGCACTGGGGATTGAATTCACGACCTTGTGCTTGCCAGGCAGGTGCTTACACCACTGAGCTAAATCCCCAGCCATCCATATTTCTCACCATGTACTAAACTAAAATCCAGATGGATCAAAGAATAAATATTAAGACAGAAACACTAAATCTGCTGGCAGATAGAATAGGTAGAACTCTTGAAGACATTGGTGTAGGCAAAGACTTTATTAACAAAACCCCAATTGCACAGGAAATGTCACAAAGAAGCAACAACTGTTATTAAAAAGCTTTCACATAGCAAAAAACCCCAACAACACAGTGAAAAGACAACTCACAGTGTGGGAAAAAGTTTTTGCCAGCTGTCCCTCAGACAAAGGACTACTATTGAGACCATATAAAGAACTTAAAAAAAAAAAAACAAAACCAAAACCAATCACCTCCCCCCACCAAATTTAAAGATCTAATCCAAAAATGAGCATCTGAAATGAATACACACTTTTCACTTCTTGGTATCTTCCTAAAGAAGTAGAAATGGCAAATAAATATATGAAACAAATGTTCAGCCTCACTGGCCATTCGAGAGATGCAAATTAAAACAATGCTGAGATTCCATCTCAACCCAGAAAGAATGACTATCATCAAGAAATCAACCAATTACCGAGCTGGCAAGGCTGTGGGGAAAAAGGAGCCTGCAACCGCTGTGGAAATCATATGGAGACTGCTCAAAAAACTAGGACTAGAAGTCTCATTTGACCCAGCTATTCCCTTTCTTGGTATCTTTCTGAAGAATTAAAAGCATCATACCACAGTGATATATGCACCCCATGTTTGCAGTGGCACAGTTTGTAATAGCTAAGTCTTGAAAACCACCCAAATGCCCATCGACTGATGAATGGATAGAAAAGATGTGTTTTTTTACACAATGGAGTACTACTTATCCATAAAGAAGGATAAATTTAAGATATTTCTAGGTCAATGGATACACCTTGAGGCCATACTCTTAAGTGAAACAAATTGGACACACATGTGTAAATATCATACGGTTTCTATGGTGTGAGAAACTGAAAGTATAAATAAGGACCAAAATATATAACAGACATTGTGAAATAGGAAGAAAATGCTCAAGTAGGAAGGGAAATAGGGAAGAGGAGGGGGAAAGGAAGAAAGGAAAGAAGAGAATACAAGAAAAAAGTGGAAACA
>RJWT010014066.1:0-21518 GCA_004365215.1 Cuniculus paca
TCTGCATGCTGGTAGGCTTACAGGAGACACTGACTTTTTTCTCTTCCTGGGTCCCACACAGTCTGCGCAGCTTATCAGAAAGGCTGGCTAGTTGGATCCTTGATCAGCTCCTCCCGGTCTCAGCATGGCTGATTCTTGGGAGTTTCTAGCTTTTCCTTGTCTTCCTGGGTTCCGCACAATCTGCACGGCTTACCAGGAAAGCTGGCTAGTTGGATCTATGATCGACTCCTCCCGGTGCCAGCATGGCTGACTCTCAAGAGTTTCTGGCTTTTCCCTGTCTTCCTGGGTCCTGCACAATCTGCACGGCTTACCAGGAAGGCTAGCTAGTTGGATCCTTGATCGGCTCCTCCCGGTCCCAGCACGGCTGACTCTTGGGAGTTTCTGGCTCTTCCATGAAGAAATTCTTTATTGTTCTTTAGAGTATACCTGCTGATGAATTCTCTTTGCTTCTGTCTAAAAATACCTATTCCTAATTCATTTGCTTAATGTCTGGATTTGCAGCTATTTTGAAGATACTGTTCCATTGCCTTCTGATCTCCATTTCCTCTGCAAAGGAGATCATCAGTCCTTATTGTTGCTCCTGTAAAGGTAATATATCTTTCCCCTCTTTTGGTTTTTGTTTTGTTTGTTTCTGAGACAGGATCTGATGTTGCCCAGGCTGGCTTCAAACTCCTGGGCTCAGATCTTTGCGTCACAGGCTCCCCAGTAGCAATTTGGGGCTACAGGCATGTATCAGCATGCTGATTTATTCCTCTGGTTGATTTTTTTATTTTATTTAGCAATTTTCTGTTTTATTTATATCTACATAGATCTACAGTGAATCAACTTTGTAGTTTGATAGTTTTATAAAATTCTTAGTCACCATCTTTTTAAATATTTTATTTATTTTTTTGGTACCAGGGATTGAACTCACAACCTCGCACTTGCCAGGCAGGTGCTTGTGCCGCTGAGCTAAACCCCCAGCTCTTTAAATATTATTTATAATCTACTCCTTCTATTTCTTCTCTTCTTCTGGTGTTCCAATTATAAGTGCTTTAGATTTTTTTTTTTTTTGGTGGCACCAGGGATCGAACTCATGACCTTGCACTTGCCAGGCAGGCGCTTAGGCCACTGAGCTAAATCCCAGGCCCTTGTCTTTTTGAGACAGGGTCTCACTATACTGTTCAGGCTGGCCTTGAGCTCACTTTGTAGCCCAGGCTGATCTCGAACTTCCAATGATCCTCCTCTCTCAGCCTCCTGAGTGCTGGGATTACAGGCATGTGCCCCCAGGCCCGGCTGCTTTAGACTTTGAACAGAATCCTATTTGTTTCTTTTGTATTTTTGTTTTCCTTTTATTTTCACTTTCTATCCTTTTCTCTTTCTGTGTTTGGTCATGAATATTTCCTTCTGGTCTACCTTCCAATTAACTAATTTCTATTTAATATTTTTTCATAGTTTCCAGTTTTCTGCTGAAATTCTCCACTTGTCATTTACTTTACTGGTCACACTAATCAATATTCCTTTCAGGTCTATATCTGACATCTGGATCTCTTGTGGGTGACCTTAATATCTAATTTTTCTCTTGATGTTTGAACTTTTTATATGCCTAGTGTTTGTCTATTGGCCTGGCATGTGAAAAACTGTAGATAATGTGAGGTTCTAAATGCTGTCATCTTTCTCTAGAATGGGTTTAGTTTTGCTTACAGTTACAACTGACACTTAAAAGTCAGGGTAACTCACTTTATTCTAGTTGATTCAGAGGTTTCAAAACCATTTTTAGGTTCATCTTACTCCAAAAGTAAAAAGTGGTTTTTTGAAGAGTAGTTTCCAAATGAAAGCTAGTATATTTGCCAAGGTCCTTCTTCCTGTCATCTTTGGACTCCAGTGGGTGGCCCCTGCCTCAAGAATCTCCTGAAAATTTCATTTGACTTCTTACCTACAACCTTTTGCTCTCCTTTTCAGTCAGAACTTTTGGTCAATAAATGCTTCAGAAGGGTCATGTGGCACCAAATGTTTATGCTGCCTCTTTAGACTACCCTTCTCTCAAAAGTTCCCAGCACACTGATACTAATTAGCTTCTAACACTTTCAAACAGCTGCCTTCATTATCTATCCTAGCTTCCATAGTTCCTTAAGTTTTCAGTAGCAGGTAGGTCTGACACAGCTAGTCTACCCTAGACAGCAGCAGAGGTCTAAAAGGTTGTGACTTGCACTGAATGACTTTCTAGGAAGCAACAGGAATAGTCTCTTGAATTTCCTTACTGTGCATAACAATAAGAGTTCTTTGCATTACAAAGAATGTTAACTACTGTTTTAATATACTGTTGCCTTTGACTCAAATTCTCTTTAGAACCAGATTTATTTATTTTTTGCCTTTTTGAGACAGTTTCACTATGCAGTTCTGGCTGACCTTGAACTCACTTTGTAGTCCAGACTGGTCTCGAACTCACAGCAATCCTCCTGCCTCAGCCTCCTGAGTGCTGGGATTATAGGCGTGTGCCACACCCGGCTAGACCCAGATTTGTTTTTTTGTTTTGTTTTGTTTTGTTTTGTTTTGCGGCACTGGGGATCGAACTCATGTCCTCTCGCTTGCCAGGCAGGTGCTTACACCACTGAGCTGAATCCCCAGCCCTAGACCCAGGTTTTAAAGAAATACTAAAACCAATGAATTACAGTTGCCTTGGAGGATCGCATGCAACAGAGAAGATCCCTTCAAAGATACCATGATGCGGTGTGAGTCACCACACAATGAATAGCAACAGTCTCCTGCCAATGATGTCATGGGAGGACACGAAGGTAGGGTTTTTAGAGAGAAGGGGCCTAAATATGCCAAAGCATCAATAATCTGGAGCTAGTAGACTGTCCTTTAAAAATGATGTACCCCAAGTGAAACACACAACAAAAACAACAAAAAAAGTAGTTAAATAAAGATGTGTACAGATTCACAGAATACCTGAGACAGAAGAGATGGTTCCTAATGGAGAGGTAATAGGAATAGCCAACCAGGAAGTAAGGGAATAAATCACAGTTTCTTTAAAACACAGTCGTCAGGAAGGAAGATGATTAAAAAGACAAGCACCAAGAAAAATGCAATGGTATGCTTTCACTGTAGAAAACCTGGCCATGGAGCTGCAGATTGCCTGGCCACCCTTTAAAATGAAGGTATAGGCATCAGGATACGTTACTGTGTGAATCCACAGAGCATGAAATAACCAAGTGCAAGGCTAAAGTGGACCCAGCACTTGGTGACTTTCTTTTTGCAAAATGCATTGCAGGGAGACAGGGCACCTGTCCCGATTGTCCTGACAATCCCAAAGGACTTTATGCTGATGGTGATAGTTGCAAACTTTGTGGGTCTGTCTCTGGAACTTCTGAAGAAAGACTGCCCTGAAAATCAGAATTCAGATAGAATGATCACTGGTGGTTGCTGGGCAAAGGGAATGAGTGGAAACTATGAAAAAATTTTGGATGAACGTAAACCACAGAAACCCAAAATAAAGATACCTGAAGTTGCTAATTTTTAGTAAACACTGGTACTATTATTAATTGTCATCTCATTTTCCAAGCTGGGGATACTTTACAAGTTTGAGCTGGGGTCCCTCTGAATCAAGTTTGTACGGTAGATACTGCACTGGTCTACATGGAGTCAAAAGTCAGTTTGCTGTTCTCTGTCCATCAATGTATATATCTACTGTTTGGAGGAAAGTGTCAGATGATTACAGTGTATTATCTGAAAGGACCGCTTTGAACAGAACTTAGTCATAACTAAGTGGTTATATACCTGATTGCAACAAGCATCTTTTTAAAAAACAAATTATGCATTAAAGCAAATTATCCCTAAACAATGCATACAGCTTTGCATCCGTAAGTGAATTTTTGGTTATACTGTTCTCTAGGTTTAAAATATCAATTTATTATTACAATAGAAATTTATAAGTTGCCACAAAATCAGTATTTTTAAAATACTGAATAAAAGTGCATCTCTTATCTGCTTATTAAAAAACTTAGTACTGGGCCAGAGACATAGCTCAGTGGCACAGCGTCTGCCTGGCAAGCACAAGGTCCCGAGTTCGATTCCCCGTACAAAAAACAAAAACAACAACAACAACAAAAAAAAACCACACACACATACAAACTGATTGATTATACTTTGATAAAAAAATTGAATGTTAGCTTTTTAGCTATCACTTTTCAAGGTTTTAGGATAAGTAAGCTATCTTCATGAAATAAACTGGAAATTTATTTCATAGAAATTCTGTTTTAACATAGAAATTCTATGTTTTAAATTCTGAGGTAATCTACATAGTAAATGTAACATATGAGTCACTCACCCCCAGCCCCACTTTCCTAATTTTTTTGGTGCTGGGGATTGAGGCTAGGAGCTTGCACATGCTAAGCACATGTTCTATCACTGAGCTACACCCCTGTCCTCTTGGAGATAAATTCTTTTGTAATTAAAATTTCTTTTTGTTCTATTTAGGTTATTTGGACTCTCCAAGGGACTGTGAATACTTATAAAGTTAAGATCCTTTCCTATCATAAAGGTAGAACTGAACAAATATTGATTTCTTTTTGACTTAAGAAGTCGTCTTTTTGTTTTATACCATCTCATAAAAAGTATTTTGTTTTTGAAATGGGGAGTTTATTTTCATTACCTGAAACTTTAAAATTATAGAGATTAGGATATAGAAAAGATATTATTGAACTGAAAATGAGATATTATTACTCACTATACTTTCCTTATCACCTACATCTCATCAAATCTTAAAAACAGCTGTTATCAGGAGTCAGTAGAGAAACTTACCACATATGAATATCTGGGTATTTAGTCAATCAAGCAGTTATTTACTGAGTGTCTTTTACATGTAAGTCAAACTGAGTGTTATAAAAAAAATTAAATTTGAATCCTGTCTTCAAAGAATTTGTAATCTAGTGGAAGGAAGAAAAGGCATATATAAAACCATAGTAAAGGGCTGAAAGTCTTAGAACCATAAAAAAGATACTATCCATCTGCCATACAGTTTGCACACCAAGGGGCAATAAGGTAAGCATTTCACTGTTTTTCTTTCTCTTTTTATGTACCTTTAAAATAAAAGGGACAGTAAGCTTTATATAAGAGTGATGTATACGAGGCATCTGATCTTACTGAATAAAGCTTTACTCAGTCAGAAGAACTAACATCATGCAGTAAGATAATTAAACCTCACAAGACAGTTTTATAGCAAACTGATTACTGTGGTTATATCCATGATAGTGTTAAAATAATACCATGGCCTAGACTTGGTCACTTCTTTAAAACTGCAGTAATGCACACACAAACAGATAATTACAATGCAAATGTGAAACAATAAAGGATAGATTGCGTATTTGCTGAATATAGGAAACAGCGTATGCTTACAATTAGGTCAGAAACTTACACACTAGCTCATTTAATCCTCATAACCCTGTAATAATATGCATTACTATTCACTTCTTCCAGTGAGCAGAGACTCAAAAATAAAAAACCCAAAGTCACCTATGTAGTAAGCGGCAGTCCTAGAAATCTAACTCGGAATTGACAATTCTCAAGAATATTCATACAGTGGTCCTCAAACAGTGGTTATCATCTAAAAAGGAAGTTTTACAACTCCATGAAGTGAGAAAAATAAGGATGATGAGGTAAACCTTTCAGTTACATTTCGTTTTCTTAATTCCTGAAGTTATTCTGTAATATGGTATCCTTTATACTTTGCATGTGAATGTCCTTTATTTAATAAAGTAGTAAGATGACAGTTTTCATTCATGTGTCATGTATGTCAAGACTAAAAGATAAGGCAGACATGGTAGTTAGTGTACAGCTGTAACCCCTGCACTCTGAGAGGCTGAGGCAGGAGTACAAGTCTAGCCTGGGCAACTTATGGAGATGCTGTATAGAAGGAAGGAAGGGAGGGAGGGAGGGAGGAAAGGAGAGCCAGAGACAAACAGGCAGGCAGGCAGAGAGGGGGAGATACAGCTTAGTATGAAGGCCCTTGGTGGTCTTCGCAGTTGTTTGCATACATCAAAATATATTGAATGGTACATTTAATTAGGTACAGATTAATATATGTAGAAAAAAAATCCTTAATATATATGCTTTAAAAATTTCACCAAGGATGACAAGGAATTTGGGTCTTTTGAAGTGTATTATTATTCTCACCACCTGAAGGTGTTTGTACTTATTCTCAGTGCCACTAGCAACAACTGATCTTAGAATTTCTTCTAAGATCATATTTAAATTTTGCCAACTGAGCAATTCTTTTTATCTTGATTTCTTTAATTTGCCTTGCTTCAGTTACTAGTAAAACAAACTTTTAAAATGCTTGCTTGTTAATTTTATTTACAAATTATCTTTTTCTTCTTTATTTACCTGTGCTAAAAGGTACAGACTAATTTTCTGCAAGACCTGGGTTTGAAGCCAGGACTGCCTGAGTTTAGCAAGTTACACTACCTCTTTTTGTTGCTGTAAACTCTATGGAACTATGTTTTTGACTTTTTTTTTCTTTTTTGTAGAACTGGGGATCAAATTCAGGACCTCTCATGTGCTAGGTAAGCACTCTACCATCCTCAGCTTAGAACTATGAATTTTAAATAGTTAAAATTTATTCTTGGAAACACAGCAAGATACAATACTTGTTAATACTATTGCTGCTAACCCATCATCACCTTCAGTACACAGAACATTAAATGGCAAGGGTAATACACACCCAAAATAAAATCAAGCACACACACCCCCCTACATATTTTTAAGAAAAAAGAAGTCAAAATGTCTGATAATAAATATGTCCATTTTAATATGCACCTAGTTTTAAGATACAAGGCTATTTTTTCTCTCCTAAAAAAAGATTTATAGTAAATGTACAGTTGTGCAGCCATAATAATCATAACTCGGGTTTAGAATAATTTCATTAAAGGTCCCTTTTCACGCCTGGAACTGTTACAGTTGGGGCTCATCTTTCTCCCCATGGAGTTTTCCACTGATGTGCAATGTACATTAATTTTCATTGTTGGAGGTGGAGTGGATGGGAGAGCGAGGTCTTACTTGTTCCTGCTTCATGTCCCTCTCCCAGCTCCATTTCTCTCCCTAGAGACCCGGCATTCTTAAGGTGGGCTGGGGGCTGAAGTGGGCAAGGACAGAACATGATCAGAGGGGCCATTTCTCACTTTTTGCTCATCTTCACTGCCCTTGAAATAAGCGGGATTTCTCTACTGACAAGAGTATTTGGTGGGGAAGGGAGGTTAAAAATAAAGATAGCCCATCCTCTGTTCCTGTCTCTCCTTTCCCATCTGATAACAGCAAGAAACCACACTGTCAACATCAGTGAGGGTGCATGTTCCTTTCACAACAAGAGGGACTGACTTTTTATATAACCAAATGTAGAGTTTCAGTGACTTTTTGATAACCTATAGTTTTTTTGATGAATATAAATTTTTATATTTTAGAAATCTTATTTTTAATAAGGTTAAAAAAAGAAAAAATGTCTACAGAAAAACCTGTTTTTGCCACGTGCTGTTCCCCAAGTGCAGGTGTGGAAAAGTGTTTGCCAATTGTATAAAAAAACACATTTGATATGAAAAAAATCCCTTGTCCCAATTTGTAGCCAATTCACATTCTCAATGGCCCTAGACAACCATTAATATATTTTTGAGTCCCATAGATTTGCACTTAGTGAAAATATAACATAAATGATATCTGGCTTCTTTCACTTAGTACTCCGTCACATTTCCTTTATTCAATCACAAGTGGATGGTCATCTGGATTGCTTCCACTTACTGTTATGAGTAACTTTCATGTTTGTGTTTTGTGTGGACATGTTTTTATTTGTACTGGGTTAAACAACCAGCAGAACTGATGGATAGTATGATGAATTTACAGTTTGCTTTTTTCTTTTGGAGATAGGCTCTCCCTAAGTCACAGTTACCCAGGCTGCGGTCAAACTTGTGATCTTCTTGCCTCAGTCTTCCAGAGTGCAGGGATCACACATACGTGTGTACCTCCCTGCCCAGCTTATAAACATAAAAGCTAAACACTTTTAAGAGGAGCTGGATCAACCAATTCCCACCAGCTCTGTATGAGGGTTTCCATTTCTCCACATCTTTGTTATCACTTGTCTTTTAACTGCAGCTATTCTAGTGGGAATGAAGCAGTATCTCATTGTAGTTTAAATTTTAACTCATCTTATGTCTTAATGTTGTGAAGTATCTGAGGAGCTTACTAGCTATGGCATATCCTCTTCTGTGAAAGGTCTTACTGAAATCTTTTGCCTATTTTAAAACTGGTATATTGTCTTATTACTGAATTATAAGGGTCCTTAATGTATTCTGATTACAAGTCCATCAGACACATGATCTGCAAATTCAGTCTGCGGCTTGGTTTTTCATTTACTTAAAGGTGTCTTCTGAAGCAATTATTTTATGCTGATGTCATTTTCTTAACAGTGTCTTTTGAAGTATGAAGTTTTTTATTATGATGTATCAACTTTTTAAAACTCAACTGTTTTTGTGTGTCTCAATTTTGTCAGACTATAAGTCTGACACTTTATTGTAAAGGCTGTATAAATTCTTATATTTAGGTCTATGATCCATTTTGAGTTAATTTTTACCCATGTGGCTATCCAATTAACTATCATTTGTTGAAAAGTCTATTCTTTCCCTCCACTGAATTGTGTTGGCACCTTTTTCAAAAACCTAATTCACAGGCTAGGAATGACTGTTTGCATAGCATGGGTGAGGCCATAGGTTCAGTTCCTAGCACCACAAAACAAACTAAAACCAACTCACCATCAGTGAGAGGTTTACTTCTGAATGCTTAATTCGGATTCATTTGTCTATGCCAGTATCACATTATCTTAACTAAGTTTTATAGTACATTCTTGAATTGGGAATTTAAGTCCTTTTAGTTGTTTTTTGTCAATGTTGTTTTAGCCATTCTAAGTCTTTTGCATTTGGTCTCAAGTAATAGAATCAGCTTGTCAATTTTTGCAAAACAAAACAAAGCAAAAAAGTGCTTCCTGGGGTTCTAACAGGGATAGCACTGAATCTGTAGATCAATTTAGGGGGAACTGCCATACTAACAATATTGTTTTCCCACCCATCAAAATGAAATGCAGGTTTTTGGATCTGCCTTAATTTCTCTCTACAGTGTTTTACAGTTTCCAAAGTAAACATTTTTTATTTGTTCTGTTAAATCTGTGCCCAAGTTTTTAGTTCTTTTTGATGCTGCAGTGAATTAAAATTTCCATTAACTTCTTTTTCAAATTATTGACTGCTAGCATGTTGAAACATAAATGTTTTTAATATTGAGTATCTTATGATCTCACTGGATTTGTTTCATGTAGCAATTTTTTTATGCAGTCCTTAGTGTCCTCCCACTTCTATCCTGTATTAGGGATAGATGGCAGGGCCGCACAGACTAGTTAAGCACTCCTCTACTGAACTACATACCAGCTCTTTTTATTTTGCTGATTTGGTACAGGGGATTGAACCCAGGGAGGACTGAGCTATATCCCCAGTCTTTTATTTTCCCCTTCAGACAGGACCCAGGGTGGCCTCAAACTTGCTATCCTCCTGATTCAGCCTCCTGAATAGCTACAATTACAGGTGTGTGCACTGCACAGGATCTCCTTGGGGTTTTCTAAAGACAGGATCATGTCACCTGTATATAAGGACAGTTTTACTTTTTCCTTTGTAATCTAGACATTCTTATTACTTTTTCTTACCTGATTGCACAGGCTAGAATCTCCAGTGCAATGTTGAGTAGATGTAATGACAACTGACATTCTTGCTCTTGTTCCCAGATTTAGGGACAAAGCATTTACTCATTTACCCTTAAAGTATTTTAACTGACTGTGCTTTACATGCTTTTATACCTACCTTTTATCGTATTGGCCTGGGAATCAATATAAGTTGGCAATATTAAACTCAGAAACCTTCTGTGTATGTGGTACTGTATTTATAGTCACAATGCTGAACGAGACTACCAAAGCAGTAGAAAAATGAAAGTTTACCAAGAGTGGTTAGAGACAGTTTCATAAAACAAGACCGGCTCTCTATTAGGTATTTTAGTAAATTTAGAAATTGATATGGTGAAAACAGAAGTCAATTCAAGCACTCAAGTCAATGATGTGAAATATTAACACATAATAACATGTTAAATCTATAACTAACAGATGTGTACAATGACTCCACTAATAGATTAACTCAGGAAACAAATTCAGAAGATTTAGATCAGTAGCTAGATGTCAATGGATACACTCATGTTAGGTTTATTCTACACACATAGTATATTTTAGTACAAAATTATAACATTCTTAAATTGTATAAGTTACAAAAATTAAAAGTTGTACTCCCATTCCACCTATGTTTTTTCCATATTCATATACTTCTCTACCAACCTTAGTCATTTAACACATATCCCTTCTGAAAACCCCGATATAAGTTAAAAAAGAGAAAAAAAAACCACCTCAAAACTGTTATTTGACCAACACAGAGAGCCAAATAATGAAATTTAAAAAAAACAAAAAAAAACAGTACGCCTATTTCAAACCAGGTTCTATGTTTCCTTACCTATTGAATCTTTAAGTCTTCTAACACTCCATTTCTGCAAACTGTGTTAAAAGACCACTAAAAAGATATAGTACAGACGAAAAATGGGTCAAGTGAGGGAAACTCCTTTCCAACTGAGATTTGAGATTGAATAGGAAGTAGGTGAATCAGAGAGAAGAAAGGCAGTTACCCATTCATACGCGGTTCTTATATATCAAAGGCGGCTTACTTCCACATTACTCCATTAACTAAAGCATTCTAGTTTCAAGGTGACACAGATTTTTTTAAAACAGAAATGTCTCCCCACTTTTTAAAACCTGGACCAGAACTAGAAGCCCTTTAAATAGGCTTAAATTTTTCAATAATGTTAATTTTCAAGAAATTCTCCAAGAAAAACGTGCCACAGTGGCAGGAAAAAAAAAAGGCCTCAAACTCTTGTTTGCCTCGCAGGCACATTCCTGCCCAAGCTACATTCCTAATGCCAAAGTTAGAAATGAAGGAAAAAAGAAAATTTACACCTAGTTTTCAAATATAAATAATGTTTCTTACAAATACATTAAGCGAGTTTTCTCTTAATATAATTTTAGAACCCAAAATGGTACTATCTAGTGCTGCAAACACCCAATCCATTAGACACATATATCATTGACAAAATTTTTTTTTAACTAGGTCAGATACTGCAGAACAATGTGCGCCTTTAAACATTTGACTTTAAAAAACAAAAACAAAAACATTTCTGACTTTTAAAGATGATGAAAACCACTCAGTCTAAATAAGGAGGTATAATAGAACAGTTGGAGACTTTTCTGAGTATTTCAGCAGAATTCTGCAACTGATGTTCACTAATTTCAAGAATTTTATTGGAATATCACAAGTTGAAAAAAAAATCTTAGGCACTAGGATCTACCTAATCAAATATCTGCCATGTAAAGTTAAATATGAATGTGTATATGTGATTTAAACACCATGTGTGGAACCCTCAGTTGGGTTTTTTTTTAATCAGATCCTTAGCACCAGAAATAAGCACATCTAAAATTTTTTGCTAGAAGAGTACTAAAAGCATGAGTCAACATAAAATGATTTCAAGAACAAGAATTTTGACACTACTCTTTAAAATGTACTATTTCTTCTATAGTCTACCCTAAAGGAGAGGAGAAAAATAAATTTAGTATATGCTAACTAGACAATCCAGTTTAGCCAGAATGACCCCATTCCTTATAATGCTCATTTTTCCAATGGGCACTGGATGACTAAAGATTATCATCAAATCTGTGAAACACAAATCTGGAATTATTTTGTAACTTACTGATCAAACATAATATTTTGATGTCTCCTTGAAATATCATGCATTATTTCTTAGTGTAGTCAGAGGCAATGAGTAACTCCATGTACCCAAATAAAAAGCTGACTCAACAATGGCCATTTCTGGCGATGTTTGTTTTTTGAGATAGGGTCTCACTATGTAGTTCAGGCTAGTCGTGAACGCACAGTGATCTTCCTGCCTCAGTCTCCTGAACGCCAGGATTACAGAAATGTATCACTGCATCTGGCTGACAATGACTTTTAAAATGGACTCATCCTCTAACACTCCTTCCTCTGAACATCAGATGAATTCCTACATAATGAGTTGACTAGTTGAAAATATGTTTGGTCATTGTCTTAAACATAGAGGAAAAGTTCAATTATCAATTCCCCCTTTGCCGTGGTCATCTGTGGAAGAAGCAACATCTGAAGAAACAGAAGACTCAAAACTAAAAATTTTAGGGCTGGGGATTTAGCTCGATGGCGTAAGTGCCTGCCTGGCAAATGCAAAGGTTTCGAGTTCAATTCCTGGTGCCGCAAAAAAAAAAAAAAAAAAACCTAAAAATTTTACCTTAATATATGTAAAACAGCATAGGTATTGTAGAGATTACAAAGAACATGCTACTTCTGCTAGTAACTCCAACATAGCGCTCACTTTGGCAGCACATATGCTAAAATTGGACCGATACAGAGATTAGCATGGCCCCAAGGATGACATGCAAATTTGTAACTCCAACATAATAAAGATAGGATTATAATAATAAAGGCTTTCTTGCATTAATCTGTAAGACACTATGATGGGTTGTAAAGTATAAGATGAACAGGAAAGATAAATAAGAATGCCCAAGCAAGTCTAAAACTCATGCCATACACAAACATACAATGGCTAAAGGTCTCATCACTTGACTGTAATAAAATGAAAACTATCTTTTGTCTGTTCTAAAGCTTCCGGCCTCACTCTAATAGAGTAAAAAAGAAAAAAATCTGTTTTGTTACTTTGCTTTCTGAAGTTTAAGGAATCCATTAAATTTATCTAACTTAAAAAGTTGTAGTAGCTGGGCATGGTGGTGCACTCCTGTAATCCCAGCACTTGGAAGGCTGAGGGAGGAGGATTGTTGGGAGTTCGAGACCAGCCTGGGCTACAAAGTGAGCCCAAGGTCAGCCTGAACTGCATATTGAGACCCTGTTTCAAAAAGACAAAAAAAGAAAAGTCATAGTAACTTCAATACAACTGCTACTAACGCTGCTATACGATTTATATTGTAATCTGATCTCATGTTTCCTTGCAACTTTGAAGATTTTTGTTTTCTTTTCTGTCAATATTCCACTACCCATAAAGTTCACAGTTTATCTGGGACTGGTATATAAGATCTGACTTCATTATCTGTTATGGGTATGATAACTAAAAAACTTCAATTTCATTGAGAGTAGTCACCATAATTAACAGCAGAACCCTATTATTACATGGCTCATTACATGTTTGGATTTATGCTGAGAGTCAAATCTCTACCCCAGAACCCAACTTCATATGATACTCTCTGCTAAAACTGGTAACTTAGGAGTCAGCTTTCCCTGTCAGTGTCTAAACAGGACAAACTGTGTGTATTTAACTGGACATTTTAACATGCTCTTTTCCTTTCAGTATTGGGGGTCACAACCAGAACATGCTAGACAAGTCCTCCACCACAGAACCGTATCCCCAGCTCAACGTTAGCTTCTTTAGGAGGTGAAGTCTCTCTGGCAATATTACAGGAAAGCAGCAAGCAGCTAGTGCTAGTACTAGCAGCTAGTACTACCCTTCCTAAAACTCATTCCTTTGGACAACTTATACCAAACACTGTGTGTTACTTCATCCTGGAGATTTTTCCTAACAACTTCGGTTCCAGCTCACCAAACACTCATCCACACTTGCAATCCCTCACACAGATGGTGTCAACAGCCATACTTACAATGCTGTAACTCTGCTCAAGAGCAACATTTCATCTAACACCTGGTTTACTTGAGGTCCATTCAGAACTCCAAGAGTTTCTAACTAGGCAAACAATCATAGTTCTACCTAATACAGCCCCTTTGAAACCTCACTGCTCACACAAAAGCTCCATTTACAGCTAAGTCTTAGTGCTCATTTGTTCAATAAATATACAGTACAGAATTCCTACTGTGACCCAACCATTATGTTAGGCACTTGCCAAAATGTTCCCCAAACATGGCTTGCCCATTCATCTTCTTAAGAGAATATCCCTTCCACTCAGACAAATTCAACCTTTCACAACCCATTTCAAGCCAAGTCTTGCCTGGCTACACCAACCCACAGACCCTTCCCTTCTTGTGAAGGACTAGGCACTTTCTGTCCATTCCATTAAACTGAAAGGTGGTATGGAGAGAAAACCGTGCTCACTGATTATGCAAGTTTAAGAAATACTGGACTAATAAAAGTAAAGTGTTTCTTTTGCAGCTGAACTTTTCCAAGCATCTAACGTTTTGATATGTATCTCAAGGGGAAATTTGATATATGGCTATATAATTATACCACCACTTTATACTTTAGACAAATTTCTGTACACGGATGTGGCTTCCTTCAAACACTTACTGCTAGTTCTTTTTGGCATGTTTTTTGGTGCCTGTCTCTTGCTATCCCTTGAACAGCTCTAGGAGGACAGGGGAAGTCTATCTCCTTCACTGTGGACACTGCATAGACATACAGTCTGTGTGGAAAGAAGGAACCACATAATGAGGTTCAGGCTTTAGAAGGTAGCACAGTAGATGAGAAAAGAGTCGAAGCTCTGGTAGAGGACTTAGATATACTAATCAAGGCTCTGACTTTCAGCAAGTCATTCAATCCCACCAGCCCCAGCTCCCCCATCTATAAAATGAACAGAAAATCAGCATCTACCTTATGTGTTACTGCTGAGGAATGAGTGAGCTAACACACAGAAAGTGCTCAGAAAGCATCCAACTGACACTAGCAGCTGGACTGGTAGAACACAGAGCAGAGGAAGTGAGAGTAATTACAAGGTTTTTAAAGTAAGCCAGCTATTTTCATGTGTAAGGGCTTTGAGGTGCACAGTTGAAATTCTACTCCCTGTGAAATCTTGTGGAAATCACTTTTTTCTCTGTGCCTCCACTTGCTTTGTAAAATGGGACTAAAAGCAACCACTGTAGAGGAATGTTTTGAGAATTAAATAACACTCTTGTCCTTGGTACACAGTCACACAGTAAATGCCCAAATGGCCATACCTATTTGAATATTATTTTTAAGTGGAGATCTCGTTGCCTGAGTGAATAATAACTACTCCCCCTACTTAAAGATTCCCACTGTCCACAGTGATTCAAACACACCTGCTCCTACTTAGCCATCACCTTCTTCCCTCATAATGCTCCCAACCGAAGGAACATTGTTCACAGCATCAGCCCAGAGCCTCCTGAAGAGCAAAGCTTATTAAGTCCCTCTTTTCCTCTGCTCTCCGCCTTTCGTATCTCATGCGTAGTGTGAAAAACATAATGTGATCCAAGGAACAACTCCGCACCCCTCCTCCATAACTTCTGAACACGCTGCTGTCAACATGATTTCCCAGCAGGAATGGATGCTAAGGCAATACAAAGTGCCTATGCTGCCATTTCCCAATTTCTGATCTTAGTTAAATTCCTGGATGCTATTTTAACTTAGGATTTCATCACTTATTAAAACAGTGTTCAGATATTATCTCCAGGAATAACAAGTAAACAATATCTTCACTAGGCTGACGCCAAGCGATTTCAACTATGAGAGAGCTCGGTCTTAATAAGCTAAACTGCAGGTGTAAGATGAATCAAAGCACACATTTTCATTACCAGTTTGCCATGAATCTGCATCTGTCATCAGTAAGTTATGTCAAAAGACAGTATGTGCCAGGCATGGTGGCACACGCCTGTAATCCCAGCACCTGGGAGGCTGAGGCAGGAGGATCCTTGTGAGTGAACTCAAGGCCAGCCTGAACTGCATAGCGAGACCCTGTTCAAAAAGACAAAGAAAAAGTTTGTATGCTGGTAAAAGACTCAACCATAGATAGGAGTTATCTTACTATTGAGGATAATTTGACTTGATATTGTGATATTACAGGTTTGCAATTCAAGCCTTCGGAGGAAGAATGTGACAAAAGTACAAAGATACTTGTTTCTAAAGGTTTAAAAAAGAAATATAGAGAAAGTCTTTAAAGAAAAAAGAGCTATTCAGGTGTTGGCATCCTAAAGGATCTATCCAAAGAGATGTTGGTCACACACATGTGAGCGTAAAAGCTATAAGCTTAAAATGATGGTGAGCTGACATATTTGACGTATGCTCTATTTTGTTTTCATATTTTTGTGCAAAGTATTTTAAAAAGTATCAGAATGGTTTATGGTGAAGTAAAATGGAAACCAAACCCTGTCAGAGCAATCCTGTGTCTTCCTGGAAGCCAGATTCCAGTTGACTCCTTGTGGCCTAGTGATCATGTGTATGTTTGGGCAGGTAGTCTCCAAGAGGAAAGATGTGTTGCAACAAACAGGCAAATACAGAAATAGATGGTGAGGCAGGCAACTTGATATACCTTATTTCTAAGAGCAAATATTTAAATCCACTGGCCTTAAAGAGGCGTATACTTCTGAAGCCATGTTCTTGTCCATCCTTACTCTTGACTGTATCTTAGGAAATCAAGGTCCCAATGCACAGCTGGAACTCAGAGAACCACACAGAATATTAAGAGTTCAGAAAAGCAGCCAAGGCTGCTTTCCCAAGGCGGTTCCTCCTGTTGTGGTTTGTAGGGTGGAGGGCTCAGGAGAGTACGCACCACTATCTGTGCTGCAGCAGAGACGTTTCATGGCTGGATGCCCAGATTGTCTAGCTCTGCACACAGCTCTGTAGTCTTTTGAGGGCTACATGGGAGGAATGCATTCTTAACAGCTCTCCATCCCTGCAAAGGCTTCTTTATTCTAAGAAATCATCTGAGGCCAAGAAAAGAATTCATTTTTAGTATAACTTTAAATGGCACAAAGGGTATGGATTTTCACCTTATTTTTAACATGTGAAAATCTTTCTACATTGCATTTGGCAAATTAAAAAATATACAGTCTACTCTTCATTATGTAAATTAACAGTTCAAAAGCAGAAACCTTGTATGATCATTTTAACAGGTATTCAAATGCAATCTCTAGACAAGAATTACATACTTCTTGATTTTTACATCACATATACATTCTATGCAAGTGTACATATAGTGATTTCTGGCAAGTAGTCTTTGTAGTTTAAAGCAACACTTATCCTGAAGAGTTGTATGTAAGATGAAAAGTTACAGATTAGAACATCTACTAAAGTCTTTTTAAAAAAAATTGTCTATTACTTTGTTTAAAAAAATGTTCTCCTCATGACTGCATAATTACTTAAAAGCTAATTTGTAAAAATGTATATAGTCACAATTAGACTGGTTTAAAGCAAGAAAATCTGTAGAATCCATACCTTCCCCTCAAAATACTGGCTGGTTCTCATTTGACATTCTGTTCTTTGTACCCAAATCTAAAACATCTTCAAACAAGATGTTAAGTATTTTCATTAAACAACTCACATTCAGTCTCCTTCCTTGTGAAACAGGTTATGCAGGAGAGACTGTATCGCCTACATTCTTCCAAGAGACTTCCCCACTGCTCATCTAACACCTGGAAAAGCCCTCTGATATGAAGCTAGAATGATAAGTACCCCACGACTGTCTCTAAATCATGACAAAGAAGCCAAAGAAATTTTAATCAAGGAAAACAAAAAGTCTTCCCAGCTTACTTAAACCTTCCAGGCTTAGCCAGTTGGGGGCTCCACCTCCTGCTCCCTCCATTCATCCTTTTCCTGGCTCCAAGTCTATAAATCTGTCCCCTGCCCCCTTCTCCCTGTTTCTCACATTCCCCACAGGCTTCAGTTGCTCTGGCTAACTAATCTTTGCTTGCTCCATCCCCAAATCATCGTCTCATACGCTGTGCTGATGGGAGAAGCAGCCTCAGGTTCACAGCCAATCTATTTTCTTTCTCATAAAATCTTCTCAAATATCGCCTCTGCGCAATAAATCCTGACTGAGTGGTAAACAGTCATCTAAAACATACACAAACGAATGGATCCCAGTTCCTACTGGGGAAGGCCACAAAGACGCACAGACAATCTAAAATGGCTCTTTAAAATGTTATGAGGGAACTTAAAAGACAAAGACACTATACTCATTAAATAATGGGCAAATACAGTAACGTTACTAGTAATCCTTTTTCTTTTTTTAATGTTAAATTAGCATCACTCCCTGGGTCTAGCAAAAAGACCTCCTTCCTCTCCTTGAGGTTAGCAAGATGGTGCAAACTCCATTCTCAGCTGGTACTGCAGACATTTCATCCTGCAATTCTTCCCAACCGAAAGCTCTCTTCATTAAGGAACAGGCTGCCCTACTCCACCAGCCCTGACCTCCTCCAGCTTAGTTTTGGAAGTGAGCCAGATAACAGCATTTGGAGAAGCACAAATCTATCTCAGCAAAGCTGGCTGTTCAACAAAAAAAGTGGTGCTGGTGAGATCTGTAATTTAAAGTTTCATATACTCCCCACATTAACTTACTATTCAGTCACTGGCTGTCAAATGAAACAATTCAGTGCATCCCTCTTTCCCCTTATAATCCCTCTAATGGCAACAACTTATTCCAAAATTCTGGAGCCATTTAAAAACAAATGCAAACCTATTACAAAATAATCTTTGTTAAAGTGTTAATTCACACGCCATTTGGGGGGAAAACCCAACAATACAACAATAAACATTGTAAATAGGAAAATCTGAAGCCCAGCATTTACATGTATCCAAAAGTAATATCAGAATATTTAAATGCCACAATCCAAAAAGAAATTAAAATTAAACCTTTCTGACAGTCTCAGGGTCAAATCTCATTCAACATAACAGTAAAATTGAGGTAACACTCACGCTGGTTTGGACAAGAAATATTAGAAGCAAAGAGTTAAAATCAGGCTTTAAAAAACCAGATCCTTATAATTAAACCATTTAATTATTAGTATTTTCTTAAGTATCAATTTCTCATTACTCGGAGTGTGAAAGCAAATTCTAAGAATGTTCTTATGAATATACAAACATTAAAAATTTTATCCATAAGCTTAACCACTGCATAATTTCTCTTCTATGAGAAACCCAAAATATAGCAAAATAAAAGATAGATAATAGAAAATAGCAGGATAGACCTTTTGCATACATGGGACAGGGACTAAGAGACGGAGAGAGTTGAGAGGAAGGGGAGGGGAAGGAGAATTTAAAAAGATGTGTTATGTACATGCACCAACTCCTCACGAGGAATGGTTATGTAATACAAACACGTACTAATGAAAACAAAGTTTATATTGGAAAAAGTTTCAGTACAGGTAAAGTTACAACTATTTACTCCTTACTTTGTTCCTTAAATAGGAACAATAAAAACATTTATAAAACCTCATTTCGCGTCATTTTCCCCCAAAAAAGCATTCCAGGAATCCCAACACTGAAAAGTGCTCAGAGCCCATTATCACCTCGGTTAAACTGGAATAATGTGAACTTCAAGGTGCCCTCTGCCAACCAAGTTCATCTAGCCTGGGGCTAAATCTTATCATTTATCCTTTCGCTTAGTACTGAAGCAAGTCTGCAATCTATGAATAGTTGTCAGCACTCTCTGCACAGTTGGAACCGGCCACCACTGTCCTCTAAAGTCACTCAAACCCCATTTCCAGCGTCTCAACTCATTCACGAAGTTATGCCATCCTAAACGAGAGACACAATTTGCATAGAATAAGCCTTAACGCAAGGTCAGATTACATCTAGAGATGCAGAAGCCTTTCGCTCTGATCAGAAACTATCTTTTCTGCCCCAAGGACGTCAACGTTCACACCTGATAAGAAAAAAATCGAACCTCCGCAACACAATGGATTAAACCAAACTAGCCAGGAGGGATCGCCTTGCACCTCCTCCAAGACTCTCGAGTTGGACATCCACAGAGCACCATTTTGAGTTCAGAATCTGCACTTTCTGCGCAGAAATCAGCGAGCAGACCACTCAAATGGAGGTTTCAGGGGGCAGAGGCAAGGGTTTGAAACAACTAACTGCGTGCGGAAGCACCAAGACCATACTGTCAGATGCCTTCGAACGCGATAGACGCAGCCAAGACTCGGCGGCAGCTCCTCCCCCTGCTCCCGCACAGCATCCGAGCCCAATCCGTCATCTTCGCTAGGATCCCTAAGGCTCCGGGCGGCATGCGCGCCAACGGTCTTTGCCAGATTAACGCGCAGATCACCCGAACATTCACTCCGTACGTCTAACAGCTACGGGTCTACGAATTAAATCTTATCCACTCAGCGAGGTGCAGACGAAGCAGCCCTTAAAGCAGAGGTGGCGACGAGGCGCTCGGTTTCGGTATTAATAACGGGCCAGATGGACGCATTACTCCGTAGTCCGCAACGCCGTTACCGAGCCACCTGATTGCCGAGCTGCACGACGCTCGCGGTCCAGCTCTGCTCACCCTAACAACGCCGCCGGGGCCCCGAACCCAAACGCTGCGGATTCGTACGTGCCACCCTTCCGTTAGTGCCCACTGCGGGCGACTGCAGGCGAGGACCGGATTTCGCCCACCGCATTAGTTTACGGGGAAGGGGGCGCTCGCTTCCGAGCCGCGCATCCCCGTCCCGCCGCGCGGTCCGCACACCCTCCTCCCGCCCGCCGCGGCTCCTCCTGTCCTCCAGCCGGGGCCGGCGCCGGCGCCGCACGCGGGTCGCTCGGGGCCACTCCGCTCCGGCTCCGCCGAACAAAGGGCCCGCGGACCCGCAGCGCAGCGGCGCGCTCACCTGGGCTCCGTCCGCGGCGGCGGCTCCGTGGGGCTCCGGCCGCGCAGGCCTAGCGGCGGCGAAGACACACTCGCCCGCCGGGAGACCTCGGGGGCGCTCCGGCGGCGGGGGCCCGCTCAGCGCCGGCACCGCGGGCTCGGGTCCCCGCGCGAGCGGCGAGGGCGAAGGCGGCGAGGCGTCCCGGCAGGTCCGGTCCCGCGCCCGCGACGCCGCAACGCGCCCTCCTCCTCGCGCCCGCCGGGATGCGGCCCGGGTCCGGGGAGGCGGCGGCGGCGGCGGGGGCGGTGGCGGCCGGTGGGCGCGGGGCCACTCCGCTCCCCCAGCCTGCTGCGGGCCCGCGGCGGCGGCGGCTGGAGCGCGGCGGCACGGGGACGACCTGTCACGGCGCGCCGAGGGCGGCCCGGCGGCGCTCAGGGCTGCACGGTGGCGCGGCCGGCGGCAGCGACTGCGGCTCCCAGGGCCGTCGCGCTGAGGTGCGGAGCTGCCACCGCGGCCATCTTGTTGCTCTAACTGACAAGAACCCCCCTCCCCCCGCTCCAGCCAGACGGGGCGCTCGCGCCCGGGTCCCCGCCCCGCGTCGAGCTCCAACAGGAAGTCGTCCCGGCCTGTGGCACGTGACTCCTACTGTATCTGCATACCGGAGGACCGCCTGGCCAGTCAGCGCTCTGCGCTCAAGTTCCGCCCCCGCGCGCCCCTCCTGGGCCCATTGGCTCGTCCAGGTTAGGCCACGCCTCCTCCTTCCCACTTAATACCCACTCGCGCAGAGGTTACCCAGACCGCGTTGGGAGCGCGCCGGTACCGGTAGTGGTTTCTGCGTGCCTCGGAAGCGTG
>RJWT010014067.1:0-21330 GCA_004365215.1 Cuniculus paca
AATTGCCAGAAAAAGATTTTTAGAGTACATTGACTTCTACCAACAACAACTCATTCACATTTGCTAGACCCCATAACCATTACTCACAGGAGGCCTTGCCAGGTCAGCAAAGGGACTCAAAGTGGGTATAATTTTGCAGGAAAATAAATTATGTCAACTTCCTTATATCAAGGGACCACAATACAGAATCTTCAACAATACCTTAGAGTAATGAGAGGTGACCTAATGTTTGCTTCTAGTTTCTAAAGTCTAGTCTTGGGAAAGGATACTAGTTACTTCCTCTAGGACTGTATATATTTATCTTTTACTTCGTCCTGCATCACAAAGTGACCTGATTCCTTATATTCTTAAAAAAAAACTTTTATTTTAACAGAAAATGTTTTTTTCTTAGTATCATGGCAGTAAAAATAGTACCACTTCCCCCCACATATGCACCTTAAACATTGAAGGGGGTTTGCATTAAGGACTTCCCAATAAACCTCTCTACATTCATTCATCCCAAACTAATTTCTACACATGCTGCAATGCGTTAGTACCTTCCGTGAGGCGGTACTCCAAGGAAAATCATGACTCCCCCTATCTCCCTGCCCAATCTAAAATAGGTGCACGGCAGTGAATGGCTGGCCAGGCATTACTCCTAAGTACAATATCTTCTGGGCAGATCGTCACCTGATCTCCACCCTACTCAGAAGGATCCTGCAAAGCCAGGGTCAAAACACGTGAAACAATACATGGATAGATCTAGAATACTTAAAAAAAATCTTTACAATATAGGTCAATTATAAAACCAGCGTTAATATAGAGACTTTGTGCGTGATAATATTGTAACTGCAGCGACAATAGCATGCACACTAGAGTTCATCTTGAGTCCACAGGTGGGGACGGGGAGGGAGGAAGAAGAGGTGGTGGTGTGTGCAGGTGAGGAGAGGGCAAGTGAGAACCCGACTGACTTTCGTGATCCAAGGGGCTCACGGTGTCTTCTCGCTGTCAGTTTTATTAGTAGGACTCTCCCGTCCGCGGACATCTCTTTCATGGACGTGGTCCACATGGGCAGCGCGGCAGTCACAAGAATGAACGCGCCCCACCTCCCAGAGGTCCAGGGCCCAGCAGAAGTTCGAGGGGCTCCTCGCGAGAGGGAAGCCTCCGTCGCACGGGGAGAAGCGAGCTGGAGTGTAAAGCGAGGCCAGAGAAATACCGGCTTCCACACGGTGGAAGCGCCCGGGCCGGCTTTGCAGCGCATCCCCGGAAAGCCTTCGCCGACTGCTGGGGGCGGTGCTGGGGTCGCAGCATCTCTCCTTGCGCCTGAGTCGCCGCCTGGTCTGGACGCGCAGATGCGGCCCGGAGCTGGTCAGGAACACGTCTGCCAAGCTCCGCTCGGGGTCCGCGTTGGTGGCGAGGACTCGGTCAGCCCCAAGCGCCGCGCTGGCTGCTGAGGGCGACGCCGGGCAGCGCGTGAAGGAGCTCCGAGGACGGGCGTCGGCGGCGGCGGGACCCGGCGCCAGGGCGCGCAGAGCCGAGCTGCGCCCCGCGGGCGCTCACTGCTTGTCCGAGTCGCTCAGGTTCACGGACATGCACCGGCACTGCTTCACCTTCTGGATCTTTTTGAGTCGGAAGGGCGGGTCGAGCCCGGGGCACTCGAGCTCCACGAGGACCGAGGTGACGCGCTGCGGCTTGCAGAAGGCGCAGGACTGGAAGGACTCCTCCTCCTTCTTTACGTGCCGCGGGATGTAGAAGGAGTTGCACTGGCCGTAGCAGAAGCGGTTGAGGATCGTGCGGCTGCGGCAGCCCTCCTCGCTCACCGTCTGCCGCAGCGGCTGCGTCTTGCACCAGTCACTCTTGAGGTACTTGCGCTCGGTCACCACCAGCGCCTCCTGGCTGGAGGCCAGCACCTCTTTGATCTGGTGCTGCCATCTCTCCGAGTTGTTGCTGCTGCCGTCCTTGTAAGGAGAGGGGATGGCGCCCGCCGGCCGATTCTTCCGGGCTTCAGGTACCTTCACCAGCACGGCCAGCAGGAAGAAGGAGAACGAAAGCTTCCAGAACATCCTGCAACGAGAGCAGAGAGTCAGTGGGTGGGTGGGGACGGCAAGCGAGCGCCGCGTCCTCCGCTCCCTTTTAATGCGTTTCGGTTTCATGAGGAGGCGCAGTCAGGTGGGACTGGCTGACAGCCGGACGCCCGGGAGCAGCAGAAGTGAGAAAGGATTAAATGGTACACTTGGCCACAGTTTTGACAGTACCCCAAATAGCGCCCAGGAGGCAGAGAGGTCAGGGAGCAATTCGAAACACTGTTAGAAAACACACACATCGAGCAGTTAATAGAAAAAAGAAAATTAAAGCAAATGCAATGAGGAATCCTCGGGCCTGTTAGCAGAAATACCAGGAAAGGTTACGGCCTAACGAGTATTGTGTTTTCATACAGGCCAGTGAAGGCCCAATGCGCTTCTCATGCACGTTTCATTTGACTCTCAGGTGGAGTAGTATCAGTATCCTCTTCATGGTGAAGTAAATTGAGAGCCAGAGAAGTTGAGTCGTTTGGCGGGGTTTGCAATAGCCACTGAGGAGTGGCCCAGGATTTGGGACCTGGGATCCATCTTGGGGCCATCAAAGTTAACCCCTAGATACAGATAAGCTTAGAAAAATTAATAAGTTAAAAGTAAATGGCAAATTCACAAGGATTTTAAGAATGTGTACTGAAGATAGGAATGCACATGGCTAAAAAAACTAATTTCATCTCTGCTCATTACTTATAGAGAGTAAAGAGCACTCAGCATTTAATATCTTCACATAGATGTTCAAGTAATTCAAACGGGTCCTAAATTAGAATCCTATAGTGGAAAGCAATTCCTTGATGTGAATTAGGAAATCTCCAAGGCCGTATTAAAATTGTCTAACGCCAACGCTAAAGGTTTTTTCCAGCCTGGGTATTAGGAGATTATGACATAAGTTCAACAGAAATGGGAATTGGCGAGAATTCCACCTAAAACATGTCTTGTAAGAGGAAAACCAAATTCTGACTGAAGTGAAACATGGACTTCACAGTTCAAGTCACACTTTTAATTTTTATAGTTTCATGAATAATCAAGGATCAATGATACCTAGGGAAAGAGATGACGCCCGTGTTATTTTATAACTAACTCCTAACATGATCCTTGTCATCAACATCAGCATCATTATTGTCATCTTTATTCATTCTTTCTCTGTGTATTTTACTATTCATAGAAAGAACTACATGAATCCCAATTCCTTAGCATGCACATTCTAAAACAGACATACCAAGAAAATATTATCATTTGATTATATAATACACATTATTCATATTGTGTTTGTTAGACATAAGCATATAGAAATGATTAAAAATTTAATACTAACTATAAGAAACTCTTCAAATTCTAAGGTAACATTAGGTATTAATGTTAGCATAGCTGATACTTATTGGTTCTCAAAACTCATCAGACATACATACAGTTTCCTTTCACCTGTGAACAGCGTTTATCATCAGAGTTCTGTAATACAAACACTGTTACTTCCCCTTGTTTATGCATGAAGAAACTGAGGCAATGACAGGCTTAAGATCACAAAACTAGTATGTGAGATATTTGAATCCAAGGATCTCAGCTCTGGACTCCTGGGTGTCCACGATTGTAGCATGGCTATACTAGAATTATTTTTGGTGTCACTCTTACTAGTCTAGGTCAAAGCAGCAAGAGGCTTTGCTTTCTGAGAAGTATTACATCAACTTTCTGAGAAGTATTAATTCAAGAGTGAGCACTGTGATAGGCTTTCTGAATTCCAATATCTCCCTGATATGCTTTGGATCTTAAGTGTCCCCCCAAAGTCCTAGGTGCTAAAAGCTTGGTCCCTGGCTTGACACTGTTGGAAGGTGGTGAAACTTTATTTTAAAAGGTGGGGCCTAGCAGGAGGACTTAGTCATCTTGAAAGAGATTGTGGGACTCCAGTTCCCCTCTTTTTTTCTCTTTGGTTCCCAGTTAGCAGGAGGTAAGCAGCCTCCTTTGCCACATACTCCTGCCTTGATATTCTGCTCTCCTACAGGCCCAGAAGCAATGGGGCCAACTACCCATGAACGGAAATGAAACCTCCAAGATTTGAGCCAAAATAAACCTGATTTTAAGCTGATTAAAATCTCAGGCATTTTGTTGCAGTAAGGGAAAGCTGGCTAACACTAGCACCTGTGGCTCCAAGGGATGTGAAGGCACAAGGAAAAAGGATGGGTTGTGCTTGGAGAAGGCACAGGAGGAACCTAGGAAGAAAAAATTAAATGAGTCCTCTAAAATCCAAACAGGATTCTTCCAGGTGCTTATACTGCCAAAAGCATGGTAGTAGGGTAATGTGGATGACACTGGGGAAAAGGCATAAAAAACCAAGAGCAGAGAGGGGGAAATATTTCTCTGTTTTTCCTCTCCTCCTCTACTCTCTCCCCTCCTTCTCTTTCTGCTCTTCCGCCTCCTCTATTTCCTCTTCCTCCTTTTCTCTCTCCTGTTCTCTTCCCCATCTTCCTCCATATTTTTCCTCTCCTCCTTCTTCCTATAAAAACCTTTGTCCAACACAATTACTGAAACTTTAAGGCCAAGTTTTTAAAGGGCTTTTCTCATGCCTCCTTTGTTCCACACATGAAGTGTCATATGAAAATGACCACACTTCCAACAGACACAGTGCGAGCACTGAGTATTGGATTTGCCCAGTTTACTCAGTTTATTATATTTGTGGAATGATTTGCAATCTCAGTAGCCTCTTAAAAAGAAAATATTTTGGTTCCATTTTAATAATTTCTGATATTATTAACGTTCTGAGTAAACACAACCAAGAGTTTGTGAGTCCCTTCTGGTCCTCAGCTCGTAGTTTCCACCACAGCCTAGCATGCACTGTGGATAAGCTCAAGAGGGCATGCTCTGGTCCAACAGGTTAGAATTTTCACTGGGGAGAACAGAGCCAAAACATATTCAGATCAATTTGGGACAAAAACTCTTCATGTCAGCAGCATCACATGTAGTGATCAATAACATGCATTATTTGAACGCTTTAAATGAGTTTCAGAACATTCGGCGAACATCTCTGGAAGTCACGTCTCGCAGGAACCTGGAAATAAGAGCAAACCTCCGGTTTTCAGGACAAGGAAAAGATTCTGATGACATCCAGGAGACAGGAGCCAAGTCAGGCTCGTCTCCCTTTCCCTCCTCGCAGTTCATTCCTTTTCTCTTTCACAAATGACAACGGTAAGCTCGCCAAGGATTTTGCAGCTCAGCAGCAGGTGAGCAGGCAAGCGGTGCTTCTGCCACAGTGACTGTTAAGATGAATCCTCTTTACTTGAGGCAGCTAAGCCAGCAGTGGCTGGTAGCATTTTGCTGGCCCTTGCTCGTGTTGGCGTCTCTGGAGGAGAGAATGTGCCTGCCTCTCTCTTCACTAAGCCAACCTCCTAGCACACACAAACCCCTAGACCCGAGTTTATCACTTCAGAGTCCCGCTCTGTCCCAAACCCCTTTGCTATTCAGAGAAATGGCTGGCACACAATTAACCTCTCAGGAATGTTGCCGCGACTGCCAGGAATGACAGCGCGAGGATACTTCATTTTACTTTCATATCTTGCGTTTGGCTTGTATCAGAAGAAGCTCGTAAATAAATCCTGTTGGTTTTATTAACCATCCTTCTGGCCTGACATTGTTGTCAATTTGCAAGGGGTGCCAGGGCTGTAAATGCTGATGGCCTAAGCAGACTGTGTTGGCCAAAGTTGATTGTTCAAAAAGAGAGGTAGTGGAAGGCTTTTCCTCTTAAGTGAACGCCCTTGATCCTGGCTTTTGTAGATACCAGAACAAGAGTTGGCCAGGCCAAAGCAGTCTAGTCTCTAGACAGCTAAAAAGTCACAACTCTCCTGTCTGCCCTTCCTAGACATGTGAAGACCTGAAGAGGAGTGCTACATAGCAGCAGGAAAGTGTCCTCATTTCTAGGAAAGGACACACCAATGCTGATCACCCATGCCAAGAGGTATATGCAAATGAGAAAAGATCATAGGTCATGGGTGCAGTGAAGCTCTTGAACTCACTTCCAGAGCAACTTCGTTGACATTTTTAGTCAGTGTTCGGCAGAACTGAGCTGCATAGGAGTAATAAATGGGATGGGGGCTGAAAATTTTCTGTGACCCAAGGATTCTAGCAAATCCTTAGAAGGTTGAAGATAATCATTCAGGGCTGAATGGTCATAGGTGCATGTGAGATAAACTTGCTTTCACCACCTAAGTGAAAACAGACTCAAAACCAAACAAAACATCTAAACCAAAACCTCCAGAAATATTAAACATCAGGAATTATTTTTATGAGTTTTCTACTGCCACAGCCTCAACAACTAAAGGTACTTCATGTACGATTTTGATTCTGAGGCTGAGAAGATAGTGATTTAACTCCCCAGATAACTCTCTAGAGACATGTGTGGGGTTTTCATGGCCTTATGATCATCCTCATAGCCTATGACTGCTTATCTGCTGAAACCACTTACCTCCTGGCAACTGTAAACTGAGGCAAACTATGGCCCACAAGCCAAATCCAACCTGAGGTCTGTTTTTGCAAATGAAATTGTATAGAAATACTGCCATGCTCATTCATTTACCTTTAGTCTATGACCGATTTGGGCAGAATGAGTAGTGGAGACACTGGCCATAATGCCCATGAAGTGGAAAATATTTACTATCTGGCCTTTTATTGAAAAACTTAGCCAAGTCCTACTCCAAAATTTCCTATCCAATTCAGTTGTTGCTTTCCCTTTGGGGATGAGCTCTTTTCAAACATAAAGCAAGATGGGAAACAACAAGCCTTATATATTTACCACCAAGATAAAAGCAATATTGACATTTCCCATATTTACCCTACAGTCAGTCTATCTATCTATCTATCTATCTATCTATCTATCTATCTATCTATCTGTGTTTTATGGATGAGTAGGTATTCGTATGTGTAAAAAAATCTCTCCATAAATAGGATCACATTCTACTTTTCTTTTGCATTTTTTAATTACACATTTGAGATTTTATACACATGGATGTTTGTGGAAGTCTACTCATCTCCACTGCTGAGTATTAAAGAACTGCTCATTCATTCATCTTACTGAGGAACAGTTGGGTTGCCTCTACTTCTTTCACTATTGCCAACAGTGCTGCACTGGACAGTTTTGTGTGTGTTTATTTATGCTCATCTGTTAAAGTTTTTCTAGTAGAGACACTGGGAAGTAGAAATGCTCGTTCATAGGATATGTACCATTTGAACTTGACTCAATTTTGCCAAGTTGTTTTCCGACTGCTCGCACTAGAATTCCTTCTCTTGGGTAAGATGTGAGTCCCTGGGGCTGCACACACTGGCTAATACTCAGTGTTACCAGATTTGTTACTTTCTGGTATCTGAAAGGTAGAAATCACATTCTTACTACTTTAATTTGCATCTTCCTGATCATAGGGGGATTGTAACAGTGGCCCTATGTCTGAAAAGAAATGATTGCAACCTATTTGAAGTGAAAGAAATTCCAATACTAGAGAAAAAAATCAGAAATACTAACTATAAGTCTACTGCAGTGTCATGAAAATAATAGGAAGTGCCTGCAATTTCAAAGCAGAACTATCAGGGCATCCCACATGACTCAGAAGGCTCAAGTCCAAATGGATTCATTTGCTTTTCCAAGTAACTTTGACTGAGTGGAACATTGACTATCATTTTGTTCCAGGAGAAGTTTAATTTCATCTGGGAAAATTATGTTTTGAAAAAAGATTTTTCAACCAAAGAAGAGATGATACTGTCATTATGTACTTTGACTTCTTCTGGATAGCAAATGTATTATTTGGGAATTTGTAATCAAAGTGCCTAATTTTTGAAGAAACCCTTGGGAAAGTTCAGGGTAGGACACGTGACTCTGAGGCAAAATGGCAGCAGAGCATCATAGCCAAGAAGGAAATGGATGGAAAATCTCTTTGGTAGCTGTGGAGTTCATACCTGTGAGTTGCCTCTCTTAAGGCCGTGTCTACTTAGAATGGGAATGGAAAGGAGACTGTGGCTTCAGAACCCCAAATTGCCCATACCATGACCCTTCATGACTCATTTCCAGGCATCCCTCTATAAAATACTGTCATTTGTCGCCCCTGTACCAACTTGCTGTTATGAGGCATGTGGGACTGAAATCAAGTCAGAATTCAAGAACTCTCAGCAAAAAAGAATCATGAGTTGTATTTGAAAGGAAGGAAGAAATTAGGAGTGACTCATTAAGGATTTTATAGCCAATGACATTGTTCTCTGTAGCCATCGGGCAGTCCCTAGTTTTTTCCTCTTCCTCTTCCTCTTCTTCTTCCTCTCCTCCTCCTCTTCCTTTTCCCCAATAGAGATTTTAAGCTGTTGCCTGAGAAACCAATGGTGCTGCAGTTATTCTACACTCCAGAACCGCTTTCCTCCACCCAGCCTGGGACAGTGCTGTGTGTTCCAGGAGAACTAAAATAGAATTTCACTTCTGTGGGAGCACAGTATAGATTTTCTGTCTGTGTATACATAACAACTAAAGAGGCCTGTCGAAGATGCTTTAAGCAAAATCAAAAACATCCTATCCATGTGTTCTATCAACTTCTCCCATTCACTCTTACTTCTAGCTGTTTCGTTTTGGTTGTTATATCATAGTCCCTAGGAATGATAACTTGTATATAGTTACAAAGTGGCCCCATCTTTCTTACTTCCTCTGGATTTCACAAGATTGTATTTCTTCTTCTGTCTCTTCTGTCTTTCAATCTCCTTTCTTGATTTTGCTTTCTCTGCTTTCCACCAAAAGGCTGGAGTTCCCCCAAAGATTTTCCCATAATTCCATCTCCTTATTCCTCACATCCCTAAGAATTTCATTCATGCCTATGACTTTACTCTGGTTACAACTTTCAAACCCTAGACCCAGCTCTATTGAATATTCCCCCAAATATCCTGTAGCACTTCAAATTCTATATGCTCCAATCTTTATCATATTTTCCTGCTCACCTTTCCTCCTCTGAGAGTTCCTACAGCACAACATTCATCCTTTAATTTTAGCCAAAAAGCTGAGAATTAGGGGAGATCCTATTAATTAACTGAGAACCAATATCCCTATATTTCCTTGCTGGTAGAACCACAATTTTATTCGAGTATCAGGTTAAAAATTCTCCATAATCCCTTTCACATACCATGGAGTGCAAAGGTGGTTGGTCCAAGCCCATTGATTATTGCACTCTCCTTGCATATGGCTGACTTCAGCATGGGCATTGACGAAAGCGTGCTGAGTAAGATATATGGTGCAGCCTCTTTGGAAAGCCTTTATTTCCCAGAATAGTTGGAAAACTTACTCTAGCTTTTGATTGTGGATTTGATGCCTGTGGCTGTGGCAACCTCCACGAGGTGCCTCCATGGAGTGAAAGTCAGGTATTTGTACTATATATGGCATGCAACAAAAATGGAAAGCAAATGGATTATGTTGTTAAAACATTGAATTAACCAGCCTTGGAATTTCTTACCTCTGTTCTTCTGTTTGTGAGTTAACTCTTTCATGTTTAAATTGTTTTTCCCTGTTGGAGATTACATTAGCTTTTTTTTCCTGCACATTAAATTCATCAACAAAAGCTCATTGTCTTTCACGCCTCACTTCTAAATCTTACTGTTACTACTTTTGTTTAGGTTCTCATCACCTGACTCTTACTGTAGTCTCTTCCCTGGCCTCTCTGCTTCCCGGCTCACACACCCTCAGATCCATCTTTCAAACGCCTATGAATGAACATTCTAACACTCAGCTCTGTCACTGTTATTCCTTTAACTCAAACCTTTTAAAAATTTACTATCATTTGCAAATTCAAAGTGCCTAGACTTTCTATGATCTTTGTCCCCTCTTTGTCCCATCACCTTCCACCTTACATTCAAAATCTACTAAACTATGTGTTCTACCCATGCAAAAGTGTTTTCCATTGGCAAACATTGGCACAGGTATTTCTTTTGCCTAATACCCTGCCTCTCTGACCACTGTCAGCCACTGAGGTTTCATTGGAATGTTATTTCTTCATGAAATCAGCGAGGGTTCCTAATGGCTTTATTTTTGCCAGATAGTAACTGCTCTGTTAAAACCAATAGACATGGAGTAACCATTGTCTGCAAATTTCCTCTCCTATGTGAAGGTACTTCATTGGAAATCAAGGGAATTCAGTCTTTGTCTCCATAGTGACCTATTGTGGGTCCAGAAAATAGTTTTGAATGTTTATTAACATATGAATGAGAGAAAGATGATTGACTGGATTTTTCCTACATAGACACTTATGATTTTTTAAAAAATTATATTCAAAAACTGTAAGCAAGAGCTTGAGGCTGGGTTAACTTTTCATGCCAGTGGTATCTTGTTTACCTTTAATCTAAATGATTTAATGCATATCAAGCCATCAAAATCAGAGGTAAACATGAGTCAAAATGGGACATTTGAAAATTGTAACAAATTCTTTGTGCAGTTTTCTATCTTCCTTCTATTGCAAAATGCTCTCCATTCCTCTTTGTTCCTTGGACCACTAACTTCATGTTCTTTGTTATCTCTTATTTTAACTATTACAGCAACTCTCCTGAAAAATGGTCTTCAAAGGGGCATATGTAAAGGCCTAGTGGTTACATACAGGCTTTCTGAGGGTAGGTTGAGAGGAATCAATGTTAGTATCTTCAATCCTCATCTTTTCCCTCTCTTCTAAGAGATCAGCTTGCAAAGATGCCTACTATGGGTCAAGTATGTGATGTTTCCTAACTCTTTAACCCTTCCCTTCTACCACTTCACACTGAAAGGATTTACTCCCCCGCCCCGGTTCTGTTTTCATGGTGCATTGCTTGTACTTGTTCTTCTTCCTAGAAATAAGTAGTATTCACTCACTAAAACAGACATTACAAAGTATCTCCACACTTTGGGGCATCTTTTTAAAAGTGGTAAGTCATTGAAATTTAGGTTTCTATATACAGCAATTATTTAGCCACATTTATAACATATTTATGCTATTTTGATCAAATGCTGTTATTTATTCTAGTAAATAATCACATGAAAAATTTAAAATTTTGAGCTTTATGGGCACAGACAAAAATTAAAATTGACATGCATATTTTTTGTTACAGAAAAGAACAACAATGAAAAAAAGGCTTTCAAATATAAAGTCTATTAGGAAAATTAGAATAAAATATGAATTTAAGGAGAAAAAGAAATGCAGTGATACTTTGGTTCACAAACTTAATTCTTTCCATGACTCTGGTCACAAACTGAATTGAATGAGAACTGAATCAAATTCAATGGTTAGGTTCAATGTTGACCTGATGAGGAAATTTGATTTGGTTCTCATCCAATTTGGTTTGTGACCAGAATTGTGGAAAGAATTAAATTCATGAACCAAGGTACCACCATATTGTAAATTTTCCTTTAAAAATATTTCTGCATGTATTTTTAAACATATATTATAGCATTCACAAAATAGTTATGCTATTTAAATCCTTCTAGGGACATTAAGAAGGACTTTATTTTGACACATCCAGTTTGTGATGTTCTTTAAAGGACATCCCTGCAAATTTTAGATGTCAATTCAAAAGTATAAAAGAAGTTATATAGACTTAGAGATCAAAATGGTTGGAAACAATACATTAAAGCACTAAATTGTTAAGTTTTTCTGGGCAAGAAGAAGTCATCCTGAATTCTATAATACATAAAAGTCTTAGGTCCACATGTAAATGTTGTGAGGAAAGACCTCACGCTTCATCCTTCTCTGATTCACTCACTCGTGCCTCTCAAATTCTGCAACCTCTCTTTCCTGACAGTTTTTCAAAATACTCTGTTGACTAATGGGTCCAGAGAGGACTGGAAAATCCCATATTAAGTAATTTAATTGAAACAAGAAGTTTAGTTCAGTTGGTGTGAAGTCTTAGGCACTCTGCCTTTTCCAAGTTAGCTCCTATTGACAACTGATGCTGAATTCAGACAAATTAGAGGGCGAATTCAAGGTTCTTAACCAAAGAAAACAAACATAATCAGAGACAACCAGGAGATTTAAAACATGCCAATGGATATGGAGTTATGGAAAAAGTGAAGGCAAAAGTGTTGAAAACATTTTAAAAATAAATACCAATACCAAAAGCACTTTCCATTTGAGTGCATAATAGAAAGTATTTGTATTAAAGTTGTATTCATTCATTCATTCTACACACTCTACACATTCATTCATTCTTCCCTAGAGTTTGAGATACAAAGAGGAATAAGATACTGACTTCTTCCCAGGAATGAAATTAAAAAGATTAATAAAGGTGGCAATAATAAAGGTAGAGATAGAATTGGGTCTTTGAGTAATCTATGAAAGAAATAACTTTGACACGAATTAAAGAGTAACAGGGAGAGAAAAATGAAAGAACATTTTAGATATTTGGGCTATATCTTGTTGAAGTGATTGAAAGGACAAGAGGGGAAATCTAAATATTGGCTTCAGCCAATTGGATGATGATGGGATCAGGGCTGGTATTATCATTTGCAGATAGAGTAAGAAGAGAAGTGAGCAAAGGGTGAAACTCTGGCAGCAAAGGCTGTTGGAAGTCAGGTGAAGTTGAGTCTGAAAAGTCTTCCCTGGACAGAGATGGACGGATAGATACAAGTGATGGAGGAGTTTCAGATATGCCGGGGCAGTGGTTGGGAAGCAAGTTTGCAATGGGGGAAGATGAGAAAATGTGTCATGAATCTTGGGTATTGTTCTTTACAACTTTGCTGATAAACCCTGATTCATTTAGTTTTTCAAGTATTTAAGGATCTCTTCTGAGTGAGGTAAGTGAAATAACTGGGGAAAATAAAAAGCATTTTCTTTCTTTTTCTTTTCTTTTACGCTGAAGATTAAACCCAGGGTTTGGCTAAGCACAAGTGCTACCACTGACCAATACCTCCACACCTCTTTTATCTTATTCATTGAGATATAGTGGACATATCATACAATTCCCTTCTTTAAAGCCTTCGACCCTATGGCTCTTTGCTTGCTCAAGAGACTCCAGAACCATCAGTAGTCGTGCCCCACCTTTCCCAGCCCCAGGCAGTCACTTATCTGCTTTATATCTCTATCTGTCTGGACATTGAAATTTTTCAATAGTCTCTGGATCATAAGAGAAAAACTCAAACTAAGTCATCCTGAAATGCTGAATAAACTCAGGCAAGTGCCAAGTTGGTGCCTGGATTTGAAGTTCCCTATAGTTTTTCTGAGATGTGTCTATTCGTTTTTTTTTTTTTTCCCAAACAAGCAATCTTTTTCCTACATATCTAACTTACTAGTTCTCTCCAGTGGAAAACTGTATCAGGGTAGAGACCAAGTTTGTCTTGTTCACCACCGTATTCTGCAATTTACACATAGTAGATGACTGATAAATATTTATTGAATAAATGAATGAATATCTAATATTTTTGAGAGATTACAGATGTTGTTCAGCCAGAATATAACTGATATTTGAGAAGAGGAAAGCCTGGGAGGTTCAGACATCATTCCTTTGCCTTTTATTTGGGAAATAAAGCAAATTTAAGTGTACCATTCATGCAGCAAATATTTACTGAATGCACATGTGCTCATAATGTTTGGTGTCCATTCTGTTTTTTATAACTCTGTTTAGATCTTTCCCTGGATCAGCCTAATTATAAATAATGTAAATAAAAAAGACTTCTACTGAACTTTTGAAGTATTTGTAGAGAATGTTTCTTGTTAACATCAAACAAAACCACTTATACCTTGAAGCAAGCTTATCAAATATTTTCTAATAGATCATTTCCAAACACAAGTATTGGCAAATTTTTCCATAGAACAAGTTCTAGTAATAATACCTATTATGGGTATACAACTTGAATTCAGTAAAGGACTCTCTCTTTTTCTTTTATATGTGATCCTAAAACTTCATGATGAACCAGCTACACATGAGAACTTTTTAGAAATGCAGACCTCAGGTACAGATGCTGGGGAAATTCTGATATTGAAAGTCTAAGTTGGAACCTGAAAAACAGCAGGCGTTTTTCACATGTACCTCATGCTCTGAAAAACAGAACCCAGATTTCTTGTGTAAAATGTGGTTATCTGGTCACTGATCCACTAACCAGGGAAAACTTCATTAATTGTATCCTCATTAATAAAGACAAGAGACTAAAGCAGTGATATACAGCAAACAGTGTTAAAGTGAATTGGAACTCAGATCCAGTGCCTCTTCTTTTGCTGAGCAGTTTCTCCCTGCTTGAAGGAGAGGACTTCTGTAATGATTTGTGACAGGATGATGTGAGGGAGACAGTTTGCAAGTAACTGTGATGTGTGTTTCTACTTAGGATCCCTGTCTTGTCGCACCTGTGTGCTGGACCCTCCATACCGCTGTCCGGAGAGATCCCTGCACAGGGCCCACGGGCCCAGGGACTAGGCTCATTGCAACACAAATGTTGTGAGGTTGACTGACGTTCATGGGCACAGAAGCCTGCCCTGAAACCTGTCATTTGAGGTTCCTGACTACCCTGCCTTTACTTTTCTCCACAACATCCAGCTTTCTTTCAGGCAGCACACCTTGAGTGGGAAACTCAGGAAGCTGAAGGGAATCCACATACAGGTATCTACCATGGGAAAGGAGCCACCTAGGAATTACATCCATTTAATATGAATGAGAGCATATGCTCATGGTGGTGTGGGTACCCGTGGTGGTAGTGATAGGCAACAAGAGACCATGATCTTTGTTATTATTTTAGTGCTGGCCTCAAACCCAGGGCTTCAGCTAATGGATGTGAAGTAGAAGGCTCTGCCAGTGAGGCACAGCCCTAGCCCAGGGACCATCATCTGTGATGTGTGGGAGTTGCAAGTGTGCCCTTCTGGACTACTCCTTGGCAAGATGAGGGCCAGTGAACATATAGGCAGGGGAGTGGTATTCTTCCTACTTAATACATGCTTTCATAAAAAATAACAACTACAGCTTTTAAGAAACTGAATGGTTTCCAAATACTTGAGTCCAGAGAGACAGATTACAGATCGGTGCTTGCTGGTATCTGGAGGTGAATAGAAAAACAGTGCGAGCTACCTGTTACTCCATACTGGGTGTCCTGTCGCAGAAGTAAGTGTTTGAGAATTAGATAGATCTGATAGTTGCAAAATTTTGCAGAGGTACTTGATGTAAGTTGCATACTTAAAGTTGTTAATTTTTTTTTTAAGAGATGAGTTGCCAAGCTGGACTCGAACTGGGGCTCCAGTGATCTTCCTGCCTCAGTCTCCTGAATACCTGGGCCTAAGGCCTGGCACTACCCACTGGGCCACACTTCAATGGTTCATTTTATGGTTTATGAATTTCACTTCATTTAAAAAGAAAATAATTAGTAGGGGAATTAACTGAAATGAAGATTTTGAAACTTGATGCTTTTGTAAAATTTTTTTGATGAATAAAATTCATTTTGTAGCTAAAATACAAATCAAAAGAAATCAAATATAATTGTAATCACTCTAATGTTTTTTGGTACAGGGGATCGAACTCACTACCTCAAGCTTGCAGGCAGGTGCTTATGCCACTGTGGTAAATTCCCAGCCCAAATATAACAGTAATAAACAAAGTACATGGATTGCTTCATTGCACTTTAAGCTCTGTTGCTGAAAGAATATGTAAGTAAAGGTGCTGTGATTATTCTTCAGGGAGACAAAAAGACTTCAGCTTCAGGCAGAAACTGGCACTATGTATGATCCAATTTAACGTGCTTTACTTTAAAGAAAAAAAAACTTAAAACCTGTTTTATTTAATTATATTTTCGTTACCCAAATTATGTTCGCTATTTGTTGAAAATTTGGAGGAGTCAGAAAACATTTTGAATGAAATAATTCTCAATGAAATTATTCAATTTTGTTAACTTAATTTTCATTAAAGGTAATTTCAATGACTGTAATCTAACACATATGTGTGTTCATAGTATTTAATTAGTCCTCTATTTAGGTTGCTTCCAGTTCCCAGTTTTACAGGAAGACATGGCTATGAACACTTATACAAGTTAATTTCGAGCTATCACGTTGCTGCAGGTTGGCTCTTAAATGTCCCACAAAAGCTCATGTGGTAAAGGCTTGGTCCCAGTGCAGCACTGTTGGGAAGTGGTGGAAGTGTTCAGAGGCGGAGCCAAGCAGGAGCTCTGCAGGTCACTGCGGTGGCGGGGGAGTAGTTCTAAAAGCAGACTGCGGGAGCCTGGTCTCTTCCTCTTGCTCTTTTGCTCCTAGCCATGAAATGAACAGGCCTCCTTTGCCACAAGCCCAAAGCATCTTTTGAAAGTGATTTATCTAAGGTATGTGTTATACTAATGGGAAGCTAGCATACACATTCAGATAAATACCTAGAAGTACTATAGTGGGTCTAAGAGACCATGGGACCCTAAGATTTGACGAGTGTATTTGTCTAGGAAATCAAATGTCTGTGGTCTAGGTAAAGATGGATGATACAGGTACTGCTGCATCCTCTAGAAGCATGAGCCTGGGGACCATACCTTGGAACTCCTGGCCAGGCTAACAGCCCTTCAGATGAGATGGAGTTGAGCAGAAGCAGGGGAAAGAACACTGAGCCATTTCCCATCTTCCCAGTTCACCTGTCAAACCACGTTAATTGTAGGTTTTGTTTGCTCGGACTATATCTTAAGCATAACAGGTTGCTGAAGACCCAGTTACTGTTTCTACGCAGAAGAGTAATGAGGAACAAAGAAAAATGATTTCGAAGAATCATTTGTTCTCATAATAAATACAGAAGAACTTGCTGGGGAATGTTCAATAAACATAGATTTGATAAAGGAAAACTGGGCATTGAACAGGACAATCTTATATTACTGGAAAATAAAAGATGTAAAAGAAGAATATATTTTATGTGGATAAACTAATAACAGGTTATGTAGTAGTTACAACTAAAATTTCTACCTATTTTCTTACTACCAGAAGTTTTTTCTCTTTTTGTGATTTAATTACTTGTTAATATTGATCAGAATTTCTTCAAGTGTGGTTTCCTGACTCATAGTTAAAAATGCAAATTTTGCTATCCATTCTACCTCTTGACCTCATGAAATCATAAAGTCTTTGGAGGAGATGGGTGCTTTGCAGCATATAAATCTGTATTTGTAACAAGCCCTCCAGATAATACAAAGCTTCTTGTTACATAACTTACTGGCAGAAGATTTTAATTGCATGAATTTTAATAACTGAGTGCAATTTATTCCTCACTAATTACAACTTCTTTGTATTCCCCTGACACATTGATTTAAAAAAATAAGAGTAAAAATAATACAACATCTGACTTTTTACTTGTTTTAAGCCATATATAAAAGGAAATATCTTAAGAATAATTCCATATAAAGTTTTCATGTAAAATATTCACAGTGGTAGTTTGCTATGCTGATAAACTTTGTTGTGTATTTTTCTTAAATTATTATATGAGAAGCTAAGAACTCTGTGCTTCAGCCTTAAAAATTGATGCAGAGGAGGAAGAACCAATAAAGAAGACAGGGAAGGAACAGCTGGAGGTGAACAAGGTCAATAAGAAAGGACTGATATCATATAAACCAAGAGAAGGTGTTTTTTGTTTGTTTGTTTTTGCGGCACCGGGAATTGAACTCACAGTCTTGCACTTGATGGGCAGGCGCTTAGACCGCTGAGCTAGATCCCCAGCCCAAGAGAAGGTGTTTTAAAGAAAGAGTGGTCAACTCTTTCGAATGCTGCTGAGATCAAATAGGTGATGAGAAAAATGTCCCAAGAACCTGGCAGCACAGAGGCCCAGTCCACATTCTTAAGAGCAGTTTGGGCAGAAATATTTAAAAGGGCAGCTACATTCAACAGGTCTGAGTAGAGAATGCAGAAACAGTGACTATATGCCGTACCTTTTGTAAAACTTGCTGTGCATGATCATGAGAATGAGATGGTAGCTGGGATGCAGAAGGGCCATATTGTGCTAATAAGGAAGAGTCATGGAGGATTTCAGCACAAGAGGTGTGCAGTTGTACTTCTGTCCTTCAATGACACTACAAATGGTTCCAACAAATTCAACAGCCCTCAACATACACCATGCTCTTAAAAGTCTGATCAACTCAATAGCAACTTCCTCCATTCATAGTCTTGATTGTCTATTAAGTACTTTTTATTAAATGCATTGAGCCTAAATATTCCTCTCCATAATTTAAAATAGTAATATCTGTTACTCTCCCCTTTTTAATGGATCAAAACACATCAGAATTAGATCATATCTCAGAAGTGCTGTAAGTAGCTTGGAGGTATTCTCTATCAGTGAGTCTTTTATTATTTTTCCTCATTTACTCATTTCCTTTCTCTCTCTGGGAGGGCACTTTTGAGATTACATGAGGTTGAGATTTATGAGTTAAACAACACAAATACTTAACACAAGCACTAGCACTTAAAGAAAAAGGGATTGGGGTCATTGCAAAATATTGTAAATTTTGGGACAAACAATTTGGTTTTGTGGGTTTTCTTCCTGAGGCTGTGTTCCAGAGAGGGCAAGAAAGGGTAAAACTCATTAGTGCATCATTATCTTTTGTCTGAAGGAAACAATGTGTGGTTTCTGGGCAGCCCACTTGGTGTTTGCATTGGTCCTGGAAATATTTCAAACCAACTATATTGTTTGAACAAGTCCCCATCTTGAACATGAAACGAACCACCACTAAACCACAGAGTTGATGCTAAATTACTAGGTGATGACTCCTCTGGCTCCTAAAGGTTTCTAGATCTCAGTCATTGAAATCATGGATCTTTCTTCTAATGAGAAAGATCTAAGCCTTTTGGGAGACCTCCCATGCAGTCCCCCTCCCCATGCCCCAGTGTGCTCCAAGAACTTCTGAGAAGTTTGGTTTACAATCAAGGTCATGGAGTTTGCTCCAACCCTGATTCTTGTTTCAGTTCTTTAGAAACTGCAGAGTATTCCCTGGTCAAATCTGCAAATTCACAATTCTAAGCAATTGTATAATGGATTAATAGATTTGATGATGCAAATCCAATCTGTTTGTTGTTTATCAAAATGAACCATTAAATAAATATTGGTGATTTTGTTTATATTATGTTGTTTCCCGTGCTTTTTTTTTTTTTTCAATCTTCCTTGTGGATTTCATTAGATTTTTAAAAAACTGCTGTTATCAAAAGAGCATTTGTGAGTAAAATTTAAAAACACATTTGGGAAGAAAACTTCTTTCATTGGAACATTCAGTAAGTGTGATACCATCATATATTGTTTCTCCAGAAGAATGCTATTTGATTTCCTTCTTGAATTACAATCTCTTGTCTAAATTTGAACATGAGAAATAGTGAATCATATCTTGATTTATATTATTCCACAATTATGAGAAGGTTTCACTGTTTAATGTCAGAAATTCAGAAAACTGTGGGTGCCAAAGGGTCATAATGTATTAACTGAATCTCAGTTCTAAACCTGAATTGGGTGTTATTTTTGCTATCACTATTATTAAACCACAAATTGCTTCAGTGATGTATCATTTATTAGAAGATGACAGTCAAGCAGGGTACTGTGGCTATGGGATAGACTGCCTGGGCTCCCGCTCCATTTCCAACACTAATTCCTACTGAAAATTTTAGCAAAATTTTAAACTTCTTTGTCTCCTGGTTTCCTCATCTACAAACTGGGGGAAAGAATGATATCTGCTCATAATGTTGTAGCAAAATTTAATAATGTAATGTATATAAAGCCTTTAGAATAAGCAAGTTTCTCAATAAACATTTGTCAAAGAAGTAGATTTCCATGTTCCAGGAAAGAAAACTGAGCTTTTACTATTATTAAGAGCCAGAATTCAACTTTCTGTCTCTCTGAAAAAGGAAAAAATTCTGTATCCAAACATATCATGACTTCCCTTTACTGTTTTTTAGTTTAACAATATTGCTTTCAAATGATATCATTTTGAGTGACTAAAGAAACCCATAAAACAGTGTCTCAAAATCAAAATAAGCCACTGTTGTCCCTTCTTGAAATTTCTAATAAATTTAATACAAGGAGTCTCATTTTTTCTTTTCTCCAGGTCCTACAAATTATGGAGGTGGTCCAGCATGGAATCTTCCTTATTTGGAAGATTTATCTCATAAATGCAAAAAGAACTGAACTCCCCTGAGTTCTGTATATGGATGATATTGATGCCCTGTCAACCACAGTATGAATCCTTACTCCTCATTGAACTTAAGACATACCATAGCATAATATTTTAATAAAATGAGCAATGGAATTCTCTTAAATCCATTAAGCAAGTCATATTTACTTAAGAGTTTGCCATATCTTTAAAGCAGTGGTTCTTGAATATTTTTCATGTCATGACACCTGCATACATGCAAACAGATACAAACACAGAGATCGCATAGCTCCTGAGGGTGAGCGTATGAATCTGCTCACACCTGGAAACAGAGAATCCGGGGACTTGGCTGTGCCAGGACACTCCCGGCCATCCTGAATTTCTGAGTTCAACACATTTATAATCTACTGGAGACCATTCAAGTGCCTTGGCACATGGGATAGCAAATTGTTTTTCATGGAATTCAAGAGAAATTCCTTGATTTAAGAAAAAAAAACTATGAATTTCTTGAAAGTAATTTTGAAAATGAAGTTACAGCTAGAAGCACACATAGTGCAAAAGTCATCACGTAACCCTCCAGCTTTCAGAACCTCAAGTCCTATAGAGCATCAATCGCAGCATCTCAGAGATGCATACACAGTAAAGGCAACACCAGAGCAAGTAGCAGGTTTAGCATTCGCATTCTCAAACTCTCTCTCTCCATTTTCTCAGTCAGGGTAAAATTTTATTACTCCTGCAAAGTGTGCCTGTTAAACTCCTTTCACGTAAGCCAAAGAGCAAGTTTTGACATATTTGAAGGTGCCAATTTCCCCCAATTAATTCAGGCTGAACCCACAAAGGACTATGTAGTCCTAGAATGGCAAGGGATTAGAGAGACACTGGTGCAGAAGTGAAAACTACACTTTTGAAATATTGTCACCTCTCAAATTCTACTGTGGGTTGGTGATGCGAGCTAATTAAGTGATTTGTATGAGAGATACTAACGTTTCTTGATAACAGTTGCTTGTTTGTTCTTTTAAGAATGGACAAAAATTTGAACAGAAAATATGCCCTCAGTTTATGTTGTGTGAAGAGAAATGTGATAATCCAAAATCAATACATGTAAATGTTCACAGCAGTATTACTTGTAAAACTGAAAATTGGAAGCAACCTAAATAGATCAATTAAGCACTTTGAACACATATATGTGTTAGATTATAGGGATTGAAAATTACTTTTAATGAAAATTGAATAATTTCAATGCAAATTATTTCA
>RJWT010014068.1:5605-21422 GCA_004365215.1 Cuniculus paca
TTTATTTTTAGATAGGGTCTCTATACAATGTTTCTCCTTGAAGCTCTTTAAGCTAGTAATCTCTACCTAGAAACATAGATTTCTTTTTCCAAATAGTTGTTGAAATCCCCAAAACAATAGCTGTGGGACAGGGTGATAGGATGCTCTACTTAGCCAGGCCTGAGTTGTGTGCCTATCCCTGAAGACAAATAGACTAAATTAATGAGGAGAGTTTGCCCTCTAAGAGAAGTCAAAATTCTGATTCATAGCTGAAGGAGGGGAAATATGAACGGGCAGGAACAACAGAAAGCTAGACCTCTCTAAAAGAAGGAAAAACTGAGAAATGCAGGGAGGCCCAGATTTCCAAGCAAAGGTTGAGGCATGTGTCCCGCTCACTGAAACAGTCGCCAGATACAAAATTGGAGGAACCAGAATCAAAGTTCCCTCCAAAAAGGAGTTCATGTCCACCAATAAGAATTATTTTTTTTATTCCTGGGAAACTAGAGCCTTAAACTTAAAATTCTAAAAGAAAAAAAAAAGTGTGAGTCAGATCCACACCAAAATAAGGCAAGGGGTGGGGGAAGTACCATGAGGTATCTGAGGCATCAGAGTCAGATGAGAGACTTTTCCTGTTCGGAAGCCTTTAAAAATGTTTGAGATCTAAAAATATGTATTTATTGGCTCCAAACTATGAAAAACAATGATAGAATTGAAACCCATAACAGTACTCTTTAATTAAATGTGAAAATGTCTGCCAATCTGAATATTAGATCGACTTCGTGAGTGGTTACATTTAATATTTGTAAAAACCCCATTCGACAGGAAAACAATTTGAAGGGGACCTATTGCTTGCTTTGTAGGAATTCCTAAATTCACACAACAGTTGCCAAGAAATCTCAACAGCTGTATGTGAAATATGGTGCTCATAGCCAAGTCACTTCAAAGGCAAAATGATCTTAAAAAAAAAACCTTTTCAAGCGTCCTAGCGAAAGGAAGAGGTGAGTGTATTTTAATCCATGGGATGATGAGAAGGGAGGTGCCTTGGGAAGTAAGGTACCTGGATGTCTGAGCAGCCCCGCCTGCCCATGGGACACTGCAGAGCCGGAGCCGGGGAGGCCAGAGCCATCTGCTCCATCCCCCAGTCCCGCCTGCACCCCCTGGCTGAGCCCACACCTCTCTTTTAAGCCTCTGTCATAGCAACAGCCCCAGGGCCAGACCCCTAATTACCAGCTTCTTCTAAGTGCCAGGGAAAAAAAGCTTTCTCCAGCTCTCACCCCCTCCCCAGCACAAGCCCAGGGGTTCAGGCAGGTTCAAAAGGTGAAATAAATGAATCTTTACACATTATAAGGACCCCAGCAACATTCTCTGTGGCATTAGTGGCTGAAACAGCAGCAAGTAAAAGCAGGTGTGCTGGGCGCCCTGTCAGCTAACGACACTGATAAGCCTGCCATGCCCGGTTCTGCTTCATTTCAAACAGACTGCTGGGGAAAAAAAGGAGGGGAAAGCTGGACCAGAAATAATTGCTGGAGCTTCCAGTGAGCAGAGAGAGCCTGCAGGCAGAGATCAACGGGCCTGATTTCATCCTCTTCCTTTTATTTCTATAACCTTAAACGTTCTGCTATTATAAAAGTCATCATGTCAGCTTTCTCCCCAGCCTCTCCAGCTGCCCATTTTCAAATTGTATCAATTGGTAAGGCTTTGGGGCTGCAGGATTTTCATCTTGATTTATGGTTTCTGGGCTTTAAAGATGAAGCAGACTCCACCGATCTGATTCAGAGCATGAAGGTGGATGCTGTCCTGGGCTGGTGCTTATAATCAGGTCTTCCCAGAACCATCGCCACGCCAGCCACAGCCGTGTGTGTGTGTGTGTGTGTGTGTGTGTGTTTAAAATAGATATTAAGGCAAATTGCAATATCATTTGTCATGACTCTCCTGCTAAAGTGGGCGAAAGACAGTGATTTTTTTTCAGTCCTTTGGGATCAGGGCAGTGGGCTTGAAGTTCTTGGGGAGATTGATGAACAGGCTTCCAGAGGGCAACTCAGAAACTAGAGGTGCACAGACAGAGCAGGAGCCCTCACAGGGCCCAACTGAACCACCACTTTCTGCGTACAGAATGAAAAGGGCTGAGAAACAAGGCCTGTGCCGACCTTTTAACCTGGTGGACTACATAAGTGGTAAAAAATAAGCACAGAAAGATACAGGATAAACTGCTGATTTCAGCAAGGGCAGGGTCTTGCAGGGAGAGCTCAGGAGTTCCTTTCTAAGGACGTGTTGTGTTGGGAAGCTGGGAGAGTGTGTTATGAAATTGTTCGGCTGAATTGTGGGAGGACTGCACAACGAATACCAACTTCCGAAATCCTCTTCACTAGAGACTCTGGAATACATGACCTTTGTCCTGCAAGTAGATAGTTATAAGCCTATTCCCCATCACCCACGACCCCGTGGGGCAAAAGGGATGTAACCAGAAGGAAGACAGGAGTGAAAGAATTTAGACTCAAAGAGAGGACGCCCCACCAAGCTCTCTTGGGAAGAGGTTTGGTTGTGGGGTGAGCTGCCTGGGTGTGGTGGAGACGCAAGCAACAAGCCTGCCTGGGAGCCATGAAGGCTGTGTGGCCCGGATGTAGCCAAAGCACATAAAAATCAATCAGACACCTGCAGCATGAATTTATCAGTGGGACTCTCGAGGTGGAGGTGGCAAAGACATATGAGGCCCCATCTACAAATCTCCCCAGGAAGGATGACAGAGGTCCCATGGTTCCTTTTTTGATGTCTTCCAATTAATCTAAATGTGAAGATCACGGACCTACTGAGTTACGGCATCGCTTTCCAGGCCCTGAAAATCACACTTTCCCGAGACTTAAGAATCTTTCAAATGCTGCTAACAAGAGCAATGATTGTTGTTGCACAGGTAAAGCTGTGGTGAGAAATAAGTGTGTGTGCGCGTGTGAGAGACACAGAGAGAGAGAGACAGAGAAATGGAGAGGAGAGGAGAAAGAGAGAGGAGGGAGAGAGACAGAGAGGGAGAGAGAGAGAGAGGGAGAAGAGGAAGAGAGAGAAAATGCTAATTGTGCCAGGGACGTTGACAGATGTGACAGAAAGTGTCTTCATTGAGAAACTGCCATCTGAAGTTCCCCCTTGTTCCTACAGAAGCAGGAGGAGAGGGGTGTGAGGGAGCCTGACAGGAAGTGAGGATTCGAGACTTCAAATACAAACATTATGAAAAACAAGCAACATCTGCAAACAGTAAGTACTTATTTATATTTTATGGAGTGTGTGCTTGGGATTCTGACAGGTTTTTAAACAGAGACCATATTAGGCCCATTCAAAGGCGAGAATGTCCCTTTTAAAAATGCATTACTCTGCTGCTCAGGCAGGTCGGGCTGCCCCGCCGGCCTCAGGTGAGCCCTGACCCCTGCCGACCTGGTCTAACAAAACACACATGCGGTTTGCAATGGGACCGTTTAGTGCTTCTCGCTCAAGGTCAGCGCAGGCAGGCGCTGGAGGGTTAGTATTCAGCGAGCTTTTCCCTCAGCTGACAGAGCCGCTTTGAACTTTTCCCTTCTGAACAAATAGGAAGAGAAACTGCAAGAAAACAAGTGCTGGGAATCATAGAAAAGAGCACGTAGCAAATAAATAAGCTGCAAATAAATAAATAAGTGGCCAGTCTTGTCCCCGGCATATAAAAGATACCCTTCCTAGGCTTCCAAGGTGCCTATGCATTTGGTGTGTAGGAGAAACTTTAAAATAAAACAGTAGAATAAGCCTGCTATCTCTTCCCCCTTCCAAAGGATGAACCCTTTATTTTTGACAACAAATAAGAGGCAGTTGGCAGATACCGTGTGCTGTGCACCATGAAATATTTAGTAAGGCAATAACGACTCCCTGGACAGCTTAAGAAAACCACGATTATATTCAGAGAGAAAGCCATGAGCAAACAGAGGGGGGAAAATACAAAGAAAGATAAAGGAAGGCCTTTCATCAGAACTTCCTGTCCAATAATGCAGCCAGGCTTGATCCATATGTTTTGAGAAAAATCAAAGTGTCACAACTACCCAAAATGTCAATAGCTCCGGTAAGGAATATTGTCTAACATTTTCTATTACACCGTTCAAGAATTTGCCTCCCAGCGCAATTTGGAAGAAAAAACTCTTTCATTTCGAAAACACTCAAAGAAAAGAAAGGAGAAGGGGGAGGTGGAAAAAACTGAACAAGGCGCATTTCAGGGCAACATGTAATACAATCAGGCTCTGGGCTCCCAAACCATCCTGAGAGCTGATCGGCTGATGAAAGTGTGTTCCCCTCCACACCTCTCCGATGTTCTGGCCTTTCTTTGCAGACACTCGCGCTCAGGCACTTCCTAGACAGTTGGATGCCACTGAGCAAGCTGTGTGCAGTGGGAAACCAGAGAAGTCCAACTTTCAGCAGCCTTCATATTTGGGTAATCCTGCCTCATGATTTCAGGGTTGAGCTGCGGACAACTCACCTGGCTTCTTTTTACATGGCCCAGATTGCTGAGTGACCCGCTTTGGGGAAAGTGGGGGAAAAAAGAAGAAACCCCCCTCCCAAAAAACTCCCCTATGTAAACAAACAATTTATTGCTGCCTTCACAAAATACAAGCAAAACCCACGCACCTTGCCCAGGGATTGGCCTGGCAATGTCTCGTTGGACAGAACTTTCAGCTCGGTGGCTTCTCTGCTTGCCTCCTCGACGACCTGGAAATTCTAGAGGGACAAATCATGCCTTGCGGAATCTTAAATAGAATGAATCAGGCCCCCAACAATCAATATTACTGACAAATTAATCTCTGTGAATAAACTGTGGTTTGCTTCCATGGCGTCCCACTCCCCAGAATAATTGTACACATGGAGTTGAGGCCTTTTCATCACTTTGTTGGTATTTTTCATGGTCATTTGCCTGTGGGTGGCACCTGATTGCCTGCAGGGACTCAGTTTCAGAAAATCGAATGATACAGTGGCCCCGGCCTTGCTCTGTTAATTTTCTCCTTGCTAGGGCTTCATCGCTGCACTAGAACAAGCACAGGCCTTGCACAGAGAAGATGCCCTTCCTTATCTTGAGGGAGGGAGGAAGCAAGAGAGGAGCAGGTGGTGGTTGTCTCCATTTCTGCCCAAACTCAGTTTACCAGAAATACTTTGGGAGCTCAGGTTAAGCAAGATACTCAGTGTTAGTCAAGGTTTCAAAAATCTGGTTTGGCCAGGGATACAGCCCAGCAGCACAGCATCTGCCTGGCAAGTGCAAGGTCATGAGTTGAATCCCCAGTACCAAAAAATATAAAAATAAAATAAACTGGTATATTTTTTCATAAGGAATAAGAAAAACATACAATACTACAACTTCCTCAAGATTCTTAAATTTTCACAGAAGGGGGCTCAAAAGGAAGCTTCTATCCACTCCTAAAATCTCCCCAGACCTCCACATCAGTGTTAAATACTGGGCTGGTAAATAACCCCCACCCCACCCCCAAACCTTTTGCTGCCCTCTGCCCCAGCCTTTTCCCTGAACTTCCTCCCCATTGCTTGACTCAGCACCTAAAGGGTTAATGTGTGATGCAGCAGATGTGATGCAGTCCTCACATCTGCTTGGGACTAGGGTTCTGTTCCATTGACCTGGAATCTGAGACTCTCAGGAACCTCTGAGCAAACAGGCGAGACTCTTTCCCAAGCCCCAAACAGTAAACACCAGCAGGAATCAACAGTCACCAGGGTATAATTGTCATTAGTATGTAAATTTTAAAAGCTCAGTCAAAAATATCAATACCTCCCACTTAATTTATTACTATATAAAGATGGATGGTAGTGAAGCATTGCATTGATTTTCCAAGCCCTTAAAAAAATGGTGAGGAAGAAAATAGTCAAAGACAACACAAAATGCTGTGTCTCAAAATTAATCACTGTGCTGTTTTTAAACACACACACACTTACAAAAGCACTGTACAGCAGCCCACGCAGTTCAATCTTATTTGATTGCCTTTTCTGAAAATGAAGAAATGGAAGAGGCCATTTATGTAAAGAGCCCTCTCAGAATGGATTAGATGTAAAGGCGGGTTAGCATTTTTACTGTATCGACAGCAAACCATTAGGCAGCTACACTCCAGCCCCGTCACTGAGAGGAAATCGAAGTGCATAGTTCCACAGCAGGCCTAGGTGGGACAACTTATCAGTCCCTGGTCCTTGGGCAACCTGGCTGTCACTGATGAGAAAACTCCAGGGCCAGGTCCTTGTTCTATTTGGTGCAATGACATCATAACATCACCCTCATATTTTCTAAAATATTAGTAGGAATAGCCATGACCACTAAACAAATAAGTACATTGACCGTCAGGTTTAAACCTGCTCTGGAAAGGCTGTAACGTGGGAATTGTGTTTGTGTCTAAAGTAATATGGAAATCAGGGCCTAATCATCCCTCTGCTGCTAAAGGATGGGTCACTCCTTTGCACTTGACATTTTAAGATTTTTGCATTTATACAGAGGGAGAAGGGAGCTTGTAGAGAAAAGATTGCAAGGGAGCAAAATGGAAAAGGAAACAATAAAGGTGCAGAGATGCATTCATTTTGGAAGTCTGTTCGATCACATCACTTGTTCTGCTAGCTTTCTGCTCTTTTGCAAGCATCAGAGCCCTGTATCTTTTGAACAGTCTTCTGATTAAAACAGATAAGCCTTGAAGTAGCCCAGGCAGAGGCTACATCTGTCAGCATCTCCTAAAGAGCCAGGATTTCCAAAAGAATGGGAATGCTCATGTTTTATAATATTAAAATGAGGATATTATTTGTCTCCTATTTCCAGAATTCCAGGGGTTTACCTCCCACCCTCCTCAACAAACCCTGTGCAGGATGAATGATTGTCCTGGGCTTTATTACGGCCTCTAGGGAAACTTATTTTTTAATAGAGATGTTCCTCCAAGAGTCAGGCTATGTGCAAGGAGCAGTACTTCACATTAACCGGAATAGAAATAAGCAACTTGGCGAGGAGCATTTTGTCAAATGAACCCCAATTTCCAATAAGAACTGCCAATCAGGGTCCCTGCGATCAGACTGAGAATTCTAATTTATCAGAATTTTCCTACTGTATAGAGCAGCAATGTAGTGCTCCTTCTGGCTTTGCTTATGAACTGGAGCAGTGGTTCAAAAATGAACATCAAGTCACTAGATGTCTTCCTGCTATAATTGGATTTAATTCATTACCTTTCATTTCAATAAAATCACAGGAAAACACAGGGATGTAAATGGGCAGGCTAATTGCTTATGGAAATTCAGATGCCACACTTGGTATAAATTTACCCCTTGCAAGAGGAAGACACAGTTGTGTCATTATCATAGAATTTTACAACAATATGTAATTATGGAGAGAAGCAGGTGTAATTATGAAGTCTTTCCAAAAAGCAGGTAGCAGTTCTTGGTTAAATATTTACAGCTACACAAACAGCTGGTAATAATGAGAGTTTTCTCAGCCGCCCGTTATAGAACACCCAACAAAGATAATGAAAAGCGGTCATTATGGACCCAGGAAGGACTGCTTTCCCTTCTTCCAGCACGGGATGCTCTGTAGAGCTTGCAAGACGGGATTCAGCAGAGCGTTTTCAGTGGTGCTGAAAACAAGAAAGGAAGATCTCCTTTTCCCTTGTTGCTGTAGAGAGGAGCAATTAAAGCTGCATATTTAGAGATGACATCAGCCAGGAGTCCTGCACAGAGAGAAAAATCCGTTGCATTTTACCCCTTCTTTCTTTTTTCTCGTTCCTTTTTCTGTTCAAAGGACACCCACGACAAACTGCAGAGATGCTGAAAGCTGCAGGCAAAGCAAGCAAACTCCAAACTGCTCAACAAGGGTCAGCCAGACCTGCAGCTGTTGCACAAAATAAAATCAACCCAGCCCACCCTGGGCAAACACCCTCTGTGGCTCTTTATTACCAAATGATATGAACTTTGACCCAACCTCAACAAAATTTAATATTTTCTCCCAAATATTTAAAAAATTCATTCTGAGGCTCTTGAGGAGTCAGAGAGTCTGCGAGCCGTAATTTGACATCTGAATTATTCCGAGGCTAATACGGAAAGCTATTCAGGAGCTTATTTGGAGATGTGTCAATCAAGATATCACTTGTGCAGGGAAGATGGACTTGAGCTTAGGAGTGCAGATAGCTTTCAGGGAATCTCAAAATAAAAGGCAGCAAGCCCTGATGAGTATGTTATGTCTTCATTCTCGACAATGACATTTTTCTTTTCTTGCTGCAGCGTACAGACCTAAGAGAGCTGTGTCCCGGGGATGTGCCTTTTTCCACACCTGTAAAAACATTTTAACGTTTATTAAAAATGATAACCATAAACAACAAACATGGTGTCGAAACTCGCCTCTGTTAATTTCAACGCGCTGATTAAGATTTTAAGCAACGCTTCTAAATTAGACTGTCAGGCTGCCATCCTCTGGCAGGGTTGGGGTTCTGATCCAGGGCAGGCTTGTTTGAGCAAGTAGCCTTTCTGGGTTGATTGTGAATCAGGCTGGTGATGCTCGACGTTCTTTCATTCATTTCCAATGAGTTGGGGTGATTCAATTAGCCCTGATTGTCGAAGAGATGTGGCCCAAAATAAACAGGCTGGGCTCTGAGTACCTCCTCCGGAGGTGTTTCCCAGCTGACAAATAGCAATGTTAATTACCCATTGTTATGATCTGAAGAGACACCAGCATTTTAATTATGTAAATTCGGAGCCATTTTGTTACAATGAGCAAAGAATAAGCAGCCAGCGTATTTTTTGAGGGTGCATTCATCCCCGTTTGCAGTCTCCACAGAGTCAGTGCCATCCATCCTTGGGCATCTTGGGTAGCTTCTTAAGGGACAAAGAATAGGATGTCGTCTTTGACATTCTGTTTCTCCTGGCATCATTCACAGGAGGCTGTGAGGGCTCTTTGCTTGGCCATGTCTGCTAAGGTAGAGGGTGTCCGGCATGGGTGGCCTTGCATTGAGCAAACAAATCACTTCCACCTGTGAGGACCACGCCGTTGCCGAGCATTAGTGATGCCCACTGTCTTCAACAGAGCCCCCAGATGTGGGAAACATTGTCTGCTATCAAAGCTCTGTTTAGAAATATCACATAAACTGGAAAAATAAAATCAAAATTTTCTTCAAAGCTGTAGTGAATTCAGGAATCTGCACATTTCCCAGGAGAACTCTATTCCAGAATGATGGTCTCCACAGTTGTTCAGCTTCATCTGCTCATCATCTCCAGAATCATTAGGAGTTTGTCAAATGCCTGACGGGTTCCTGATGCCCAAGAACAGCATTTGGGTGTTGGATCTGCTCTGAAGCCGAGATCCTTCTTACTCTAGGAGTTGTATGGTGGTATGACTCAGAGCCCCGGCAAACTAATGGGAGGGGGCAGATTATAGAACTCAATTAGAAGACAATATGTAACTGTACTATATTAAAATGGAAAGTGATATAGTATGCTTTAGAATTTAAATGTATTAAAAGTTTAGGGGGAACCAGGATACTTCAAAGAAAATATACTTTTGGAGAAACTTGCCAAATCCTCATCATACACAAAACCCTGGGAGACTGGGTAAAACATAGTTTGAGTTTATTCTCTAGGGCTGAATAATAGTAAATAAGTTTGAAAAGGTCTGGTGTCTTATGGCTCTCAAAAGCTTTCCAATGTAGTACTGTTTTCTAACTTCCTAATTGGATAAGTAATGAGCCAGCTCTTGTCACTGATGGCTTGAGCTTGCCAATCATGTCAACATTAATGCAAAGGACCTTAACAAGGTGGGAGAGAAAGCCAAGGTGGAGGAAGGAAGGAAAAGGATGGGAAGTGAGTGTGTTTTTCCAAACCATGCCACACAACAGCCTATAAAACAACTGCTCAGACTTTATCTGTAAGGTAAGGGACAGCCAGATGCTTTATTCCAAACCCAGTCCTGTTTTCAACAGAATTTTTACAGAGATGAGAGTAGGCAGGAAAAAAAATCTAAAAATAATTTATAAGCCCTTGCCAGAATATGATAAATGAAAGAAAAATGAATGCCACTAGTTGAGCACTTACGATAGTGGCAAATTTATTATCTCACTGATACTGTCACAAACCCATTTTCCAGGTGAAGAAACAGAAGCTCGGGACTGCGCTGCTCCCCCAAGCAAACATGACTGGCAAGTGTGGTGCCCGTGCTCTTCCCATTCACGTGTAATTCTATATTCCAGGTGCTTGAAATTTGGGGTGCCCATAGGTCGCACTTGGAGGAGAACAATGAAAATGGGAAATATCTCAACTGGAAAGATGCAGCAGTGTACTGGTTCCTGATCGCTAAACTCATAGCCTCCTAACTGCTGTGGCCCACTCGCTCTCGTCTTTCCCCTTACTCGTCTGGACTTCCTCTACCTTCCTTTTATTTCCGCTTACTTTACCTTGAATGCCAGAGCATCTCAGGGCTCACTGCAAGACTCTATGGCTGGGCAGGGGATGTAGCTCAGGGGCCCAACGCCTGCCTGGCAAGCACAAGGTCCTGAGTCTGAATCCTGGTACCAAAAATAAAAAAAGGCTCTATGGCATCTCTCTGAATCTGGGTTCCTCACCCTCAACACTGCTGATATTTCTGGCTGAATAAATCCTTGCTGCTGTACCATGCACCATGTTAGCAGCATCTGTGGCCTCTACTCATGAGATAACAGTAGTATCTTTTCCCCAACTTGTGAGAGTCAAAATATCTCCCACTATTGCCCAGTGTCCCTGGGGAGACACATTGCCTATCCCAGAAGCAAGGTCAAAATCTTGAGCCATTCATAGCACCACCCGTACACATGCACGCGCACACACACACACACACACACACACACACACAGACCTCCACTCAGCTGCCAAGTGTTGGTTCTAGCTTCTACCTGTCTTTTGCATTCATGCACCTCATTACTTCATCCCATTCCTCCGCCAACACCCTCATTGACACCAGTGTCTCCTGCTATGGCAACTGCAGAGGAAAACAGCTGGCCAGCTCAGTCCCACCTCCTCACACCCTCAGCAACAGGTGTGTTACGATCTTGCCATGACCACTTCCTATTTACCACCTTCTAGTGGTTTCCCATTGCTCTTCCAATAAGTGTCCACAACGGGCACCATCCTGACCAATCTCATCTCAAGCTGCTCCTCCCTGAGTCAAGGGCCGCTCACCAAGTGTGGCCACTGGCCTTTCACACAGTCGTCGCACCTGCCAGGAGTACCCATCCCCTTTGCTTCCCTGACCCCATTTACCTGTAAGGACTCAAACCTGAATTAGGTCTCTCATTCTCCTTGGGGGCCACAATCCTCCCTTCTGCCCCTCTCCATCATGCTTCCAACACACTATTTTGTTTGCTGGCTTAATCATGAATCTTCTCTGCTGGGCTCTAAGCTCAGTGAGCCCCCCATTCAGTACGGCAGCTGCTTGCCTCGCAGGGCCCCTGAGTAGCTGAAATGTGCCGAGTGCAAATTGAGGTGCGCTGTAAGATTAAAACACACACCAGGCTCCAAAGACTTCAAACAGAGTGAAATGTATCCTATTTCAGATATAATGACTAAATAAAATATTAGAGTATATTGGATTAAATAAAAAGTTATTAAATACACTACTAGATAAAATGCATTATTAAAATATTTTATCAGAACATTTTACTTTCTTAAATGTGGTTACTATAAAACATAAAAATACCTATGTGGCTCACATTATGTTTTGTCTGGACAGCGCCTGTCTAGAGCCAGAACAGCACTCGTATACAGCAGCCGCTTGTTCATAAAATGCATTAAGAAGTAGGATGAACAAAGGCATTCACCATATAGATTATCTAAAGTGCAAGTCAGATCTTGTTGCTAGGCTGCTTAAAATCTTCCAAGGGCTGGGGATTTAGCTCAGGAGCACAAGCGCCTGCCTGGCAAGCGCGAGGTCATGAGTTCGATCCCCAGTACCAGAAAAAAAAAATCCCAAGGGCTTCTTGAAGGAGTCTAAGCTCCTCCCCAGAGCCTGAAAGTTGCACCCAGCCTCAGGCAGCTGATGACAGCACATGCCAGGCAGTGGGAAGCACGGCACCTTCATGTCTTTGCACGTGCTGTTCCTCCTACCTGCCTCTTCCCTTCCCAAGCCTCTCTGCTCAGTTCTCTGACTTTCCCTAACATCCACCTCCAAGAAGCCATCCTTGAGTCCAATGCGTTCCACTGAATTGGAGTCATTAATTCATTCATTCATCATGTTCACTGCTGAGGATCCAATGGTGAGTGAAGTCAGGGATGCCAGCTGTCCTCAGGGAGCTTGTAGACTGGCTCCACTGATCGGGTCTAGGCTCCTAATGCCACATCTTTTGTCTCTGAAACTTCGTCTCCAGCTCAGCGTCTGGTATGCAGCATATTCCTCCATCAACATGTTTATAGATAGCACAGTTTTGCACACCTGCATGCAACAGGTCACACACCAAAGCTGTGCTCTTTCTTGGAGCTGAGACTTCCTCCACTCCCATGCCAACCTGCAACGGGGTGCTGGGTTCACCTTCCTATTCCTGACTGTCCCTGGGGAGATTGGCTGGCTGGACCACAGAGCTCCCAGTTAGGCTGGGCGTTTGCTCAGGGATTACTGGGCCCCTTCCAGGATAGGATTACCTTGTGTCCGAACTACCACTGGGCGTGGGAACAGCCCTCCAAATATTTGCTGAGAGTTCCTGACCTTTACCTTCTCTCCCACAGCCCCACAGGGCTGCAGATGAGCTGAGCGGCAGTGCTTGAGTGGCATCTCCGGACTCCTCCCTCCTCCTATCCCCCCACTGTGACTCTTTGGTATTCAGAGCAGGCCTAGCTGGAAAGGCAGTGCCAGCTCAGTCACTCTTCATATTAAACAGGGAGCCCCTGGATGCTCTCCGTGTTGATTCTGCTAAGACCATTAATGCCCTCGGTGGCATCACTTTAATTTGCGTTGTTGAACCAAACTCCTGTCGGAGGAGCCCCAGTGGGAAGGATATTGCTTATATTAAAGATCAGGATGGAGGAGAAACAGCTCTGACCTGCATCAACACAGCCAGAGCTGATTGCCTGGACCAGGGAACTCCAGGACATAGGAGTCCATTACTGAACATCTGAAAAGAGATCCAAGATGTAGACAGAGGAGCCATGGCTTCTGAAATTCAATATTTCTGCCAAGCCCTTGCACCAAGATGAATAACTTAACTAGCCTAAAAGATATGCAGTTCTCCCTGCAGGTAAAACCCAGAGGACTGGGTGGCAAGGTCATTCCTGACCAGAAGGCAAATACCGAAGAGGAAGAACTGAGCTGAGGCTTGGGGAGTCCCCTTCCCACCATCCAGGGTGTAGGTAGGGAGAGGTATAGATACAAAGAAAGAGCCTGCCTTGGTTGGAGGCACCTCTGAGAAACAGGGACCCCATCAGATGGCTCTGACAGAAGACCTCAGGGCTTTAACAAACAACTATGTGAACTCTGGTGTGTTTGGGGACAGGGATGCCTGATAAAATACAGGGCGTCCGGTTCAATTTGAATGTCAAAGAAACAACACAATCGTTACCACGGCAAATGCACATAAAATAAAGTTTTCCGTATCAACTATTTTAGAATTTACAAGTCAGTGGCAATACTTGTATTCCCAGGTCTGTGAAACCATCACACTAGCTAATCTCAGGACTTTCTCAGCACCCCAAAGAGCAAACCAGGAGATGGTCACTTTCCATTGCCCCACCCCCTGGGCCCTGGCAACTGTTGACCTACTTTGTCTCTGGGGATTTACCTATTTCAGATAATTCATGCAAATGGAATCACATATGTGACCTTTTGTGTCTGGCCCCTTTCACTTGGCATAATGTTTCCAGCGTTCATCTATGTTGTAGCAGGCATCAGCACTTTACTCCTTGTTATGGCTGAGTAATATTCCTTTACATAGAAATGCCAAAGTTTGCTTATCCATTGATTGTGGATGTTTGAATTGCTTTCATGTTTTGTCTATTGTGAATGAGTTTTGAAGAACACGTGCACATGATGTTTTATTTAAATACCTACTGAATTGCTTTTTTTTTTTAAACAGTGACTTACTATGTGGCCCAGATTAGTCTCAAACTCCTGGACTTAAGAGACCCTTCTGCATCAGCTTCCAGAGTAGCAGAGACTGCAGGCACACATCACCATCTCTCGTTTATTTTCAATACTTCCGAGTGCATCCCTAACAGTGGGATTGTTGGCTCTCATGGTCACTCCGTGTTTAACTTGCTGGAGAGCTGCTATCTGACGTTCCCACAAGCCATGTTTCAGAGTTCCAAAATCCCGGTAGGTACAGTGGGTCTTAGAAAGATATCTGAAGAGACAAATATAAAATATACAGCCAGACAGTGAGCGCTATACAACAGATGCATTGACTACAGAGAGCAAGGGGCAAAGAGGAGTCAAAGATGCACCTGGGCTGGGTTAAAGAACAGTGCCAGCACTGAGGTGGCCATTCTGAAGAGGACCAGGTTTGCAGTTGACCATGAGTCGGGTTTGGGGTCTCTTTCTCTCTCTCTTTTTTTGCTCTTTGAGATGGAGTCTCACTATGCACTTCAGATTGGCTTTGAGCTCACTTTGTAGCCCACGCTGGTCTCAGACTTGCAACGATCTTCCTGCCTCAGCTTCCCAAGTGCTGGGATTACAGGTGTGTGCCACAATGCCCAGCTTTGGGGTGCGTTACTTTCTCTTTTTTTATTATTTTTTATTTTTTTTGCTGCGCCTGGGATTGAACTCATGACCTTGCGCTTGCCAGGCAGGCGCTTAGCCCACTGAACTAGTTCCCCAGGCCTTGTCTTTTTGAGACAGTGTCTCACTATGCTGTTCAGGCTGGCCTCGAACTCACTTTGTAGCCTAGGCTGGTCTTGAACTCACAACGATTCTCCTGTCTCAGCCTCCCGAGTGCTGGGATTACAGGTGTGTGCCACCACACCCAGCTTGGAGTGTGTTTCTATTTATGGAGTGCTCACCATGCTCCAAGCATTGTTCTTCATGGTTCACCTCCACTACTTCATTTGGTTCCCACCAAACCAGCCCAGTACTGCTCAGGTAGGGTTCGTAGCTTGCTGAAGATCACCCTCCTGGAGAGAGATGTGGCACAGCCAGAAATTGCATGCAGACCCTTTGGGTACAGAGATGCAAAGGAAGTGCTGGTCATGGCACTGCCACCCTCTCACTGACCTTACTTCATGGAAAACCCTTATGTTTTTCTACCTAGAGGCACATTGCATGAAATTCTTATTATCTCCCCTAAGAGAGACATCAGCATTCATTTTTATGGCTCATACAATCCTGAATTATTTAAAGATCTACCAAAACAAAAGAGTGTTTATTTTTATAATTAGAAAAATGTTAACTATTGGGGTAACTATCAGTAGAACAGGCAAACCTAGAGTGCACGTAGAATAGGGAAATCCAGACAAGAGGGAGAGTAGAGGCTACTGAGCTGAGGGGAGGGGGAATGGAGGAGTCAGTGTTTAATGGGGACAGTATTTGTGTTTGGGAAGATGGAAATTTCCTGAAAGTAGCAGTGATGGTTATGTCATCTTGTGAACGGACCTAGTACTGCTGAATTGTATGCCTAAAAATAGTGTAAAGGTAAATTTCATGTTATGTGTATTTTGCCATAATAAGTTGAAAAAGCTAGTCCCCAAGCCCTGTGTTCTAGAGGAGGGGATTACTGGAGGTAGACACTGTGGGGACTTGGGCAGAGGTTGCTTCTATGACCGGAGGACAGGTTCTAAACAGGTCATCCTGGGTTTCAGCACTCATTCAACACACAATTTTATTTTATTTTATTTTATTTTATTTTATTTTATTTTATTTTATTTTATT
>RJWT010014069.1:0-21306 GCA_004365215.1 Cuniculus paca
CACATCATCCCAGACGTGGCTGTTTAGTCCTTGGCCTCAAAGCCAGGACACACCAAGGTCAAGGCTGTACTTCGAACAGGCGAAGAAAGAGAGGAAGTGCCAGGGACCATGTGAAGCTATGAAATGTATGTGCTGGATGTCCTCCATGGTTATTCTGATCCAAGGAGGAGAGAGAAAAGAGAGATGCTGAAATATGAAAGAGCTGAATTAAAGATTAAGCAACAAAGAAAATGGCATAAGTGGTCTCCAAGAAATAGAGTTTCATAGAGAATAAGAAGGAAGAGAATGAGAATTTTTAATATTGCATACCTTTCCAAAGACGGGGTGGTTTTAAAAATGAGCTACACCCAGACAGACTACACCTCCCTTCATTTCCATACTGACTCCATAGTGGTAACGGTGATCTCCATAGTGCATTCTTCACAGACACTACCCACCTTCTGAAAGACACTGCCTCGCCCACAGGCCAAGAGTAAACAACTGATCCCAGATGCCTCCATTTCCTCCAAGAATGACCACCAAGATGAAATTCAGTAAAGAGAACCCAGCTGGGGGTTTACATTCTGATCCCATACCTTGTGGAGACCACCATGAGCCCTGTGCAAATAGACGCAGGAATAGATGCAGAGGAGGACAGAGAGGTCTGCACAGCCCTGGGGACAGAGAAGAGCTGAATGACAGATTTAGTTCCCCCAGAGTCCCAGAGAAGCCAGGTTTCATCATCAGATACTTCCCTAGGGCTTGAGCTTGTTTGAATGAGTTCTCTTCCTTAAAATTGGACCGTGCTAGACTATAGGTTTTGTCTTCCACTGTCCTTTGTAAAGAGTTACAGATGAAGGGAAGATAATTCTTTTAAGAAAAAAAATGTAAAGGACATATAGCAGCAAAAGACATGCTGTCTTGGAGTCAGTGAACCTGAGTCTAGTCAGGTTCTGAACTATTTCACAGTGTGACTTTAGACAAGTTGTAACTGCTCTTCTGGCATCGATATTCTCATCGATAAAAAGATCAATGGCTCTCATTCTGAAGTCCATGAACTCAGTCTGAGGTCTGGTGGTAATAATAGGGTCTCATAGTATCACACACCACCAAACTCCTAACAGAAAGAATATATTTTTCTACTGACAGGATGTGCAGACCCTGGAGCACACACTCTGCAAGGCATTCCACATATTCCAGCTCTCCTCACCTGGCTGTGCCCCTCATGACAAGGTGAGTTCTTAGAAAAGTAGGGCCATAGCTAACACATGCCACACAAGTAATAGAAACAGTCTGCTACAAAAGTCCCCAGGAGACGGAGGCGAATACCAGAACTGCTGCTTGTTAAAGTTGGAAGTGGCCTCAGAGGTCACCTAAGACATTCACATTAGATGATCTAGTCAATTCCATAGCCTTTCACACCTTCATTTGGCAAAGGAGAGGTGTGGTTGCATTTTAGCTTTGTATTTTAGTTCTCCATTGCTGTAAAACAAATTGTTACAATCTTAGGAGCTTAAAATAAGATCTATAGTCCTCAGGTCAGAAGTCCTAGGTGGTAGCATAGTTGGATTCTCTACCCAGGATAGCAAAGGGCTGAAATCCAAGTATCAGTCAAAAAAACTCTGCTCTTATAGAGGTTTGCATGAATAGCTTAGGCCCACCAGATACTGTAATACCCTATATGGAGGTAAAATGACCAGTAATGTTAATTATGTCTACAAAGCCGCCTTTGCCACATTCAATGACATAACCCCAGGAAGAACACCTAGGGTGAAGTTTGTGGGGACCATCTCAGAATTTCAGCTAACACAATATGTTCTAGTTATTATGATTCTAAACATTTTTCTCTTTCTCCGCTTTTTATTATGTGAGCCAGGATATCAGCTTCCCTTACTTCATTTGGCTTAACATTGCTAAACCATAATGTCAGCGTGTTTATGCATCAGTGGAGTTATTTGTTAAATAAATATAAAATATCATTACTTGAAGGTAAAAGAAAGAAGAAAAAAATGTTGCTGAGTTGTATGAAAAATAGACTTCTACCCTACAGAGCCCCTGAACAATAACAATGAGAAATCCTCTCACTTTTAAGATTTTGGAATTACATTTGTCAAAGCATTTTTCTGCAGACCATAAATTCTTCCAGGAGTGTCTTAATAAAGAGGTTCCATGGTCAAATCAGTCTTAAAACTCTTGCATCACACAGCCTGAACCCCTGCCCACCATGGACCCCAAACCCTGTGGTAACTCATAATGCACAAACACATAGGAAACTCTGAAATTAACAAAGGTTAATTGGCCACAAATTCCCCTTGATCTTTTATGTTTTTAATTTATTCATACCTTTTATAACTAGATTATAAGCCCCATGAGAATATAGATTTTCTTTTTAACATCCTACAGCAACCCAATGCCTAGAATAGAGCTAGATACATAGTAGTGATCTACTAAATGGTTATTGAGAACATGAATGAAACAATACTCCAGCAAACGTGTATTAGGAACTGATGCAGACCACATAGTCTTGTGTCATTCAAAGAGGGAAGAGAAGATTGTCTTGTGCCTCATTAGGGTTTTGTTCCTCATTGACACTGACTTCCAAACAAGCAAACTGAGTAGCACAAAGTTATTCCCCAAACCAAGGGTACGAGTGGGTTACTGTAGCCTTTCACAGTCACTCCATGTAGAAGACTTGGCCAGGACCCAACACAGTAATGAAAGCAAACTCAACCCTGTGCTTAGAGGAACATTTGCCCACATGGTGTGAACTTCTCCATAGCCACACTTGTTAACCAAGTTTCCTTGAAAGCCAATATCTAAGTCTTAACTCATAGCGGGAGAAATGAATCTGTATAATGGAGACTCTGAAAATGCAAATATTTCAGAAATAACATACAAGTGTTATCATTTATTAACTCAAGAGTAGAATCTTTTTAAAATCTTTCTTCCAGAATTTAGATGAATTAAGAGGATAAGAGGATACAAGTGTCCTTAAGAAGAGTGATTTGCAAACTTCAGGATTCCTAAGAAGCCTGACTAAAGCCTGCTGAAATGAAAACCCCTACAGAGATTCTGCAGATCTAGAGCAGCACCCAGGCATTACTTAACAAGCCCTTCAGGAAGGGCTCTTCAGCTAGAATTTATCTGAGTCAACCTCCCACCACTAAAGAGCAACCAAGAATAGAGTCTGACTTAAATGCCTACCAAGGCTCCTCAGCCCGAGCCTGAGTATCAAAACTTTGTTCTTACTCAATACAAATTGATTTGGCCACTTCTAATACATATTTCTCCTTGCCTCCTTCCTCACTTAATAATATCATGAATCATAAAAGGTAAGAGAGTTTTAGTAAATTTAGTTTGATTTACTATGTCTAGACCTTGGAATACTGACACTGACCCAGAAGTATATCCATGTTTTAATTCTTTTTCATTGCTATTCTAATGGTTTGACAATTTAAAAAATAAGCCAATTCACCTGTTCTGATTTTTTTCATTTTATCAAAATATTTTCTGATCACAAGACAAAACAGTGTGGATAGATAAATTCTATCATGAGTTTAGACCCCAAAATTGAATCTTTGAAACAAATATGAATTGTCATCTAATGTACTCTTCTTCTGTCCTGTTTTTGCCTCTGCTTCTATTCATGGGTTGTTTCTGACATTCAAGTGATGCAGGAATAAACAGCCCAGTAGGTTCATCACAGAAATCCTTCATCAAGATTTGGTATTTTTAGAAAGAAGAGAACGATTAGTGTAGTAGGCTGAGTGGCAGTCCCCAAAATGACATACAGTATCTGCATTCTTAGCCCCAGAACTTGTGAAAGCCATCTTGCTTACAAAAAGCATCTTTCCAAATGTAATTCAGTTAAGGATCTTGAGATGAGATCACCCTGGATTATCTGGATAGGCCCTAAATACAAGTATCCAAAGAAGAGAAAAAGAGAAAAGGAGAATGTATGTGAAGGTGGACACAGAAAGTGGGTTCATGCAACCATAATCCAAGCAATGCCTAGGGTCCCAACAAACTACAAGAGGTGCGATTTTCCCCTGGATCCTTGGGGGAGTGTGGAGCTATTTCTGCCTTGGATGCAGGTTTCTGGAGCCTGGAACTGTAGAGAATGAATTTTGTGGTTTTAAGCCACCCAGTTTGTGGTAATTTAATATGGTATCCCTGCATAGTTAGTATTCTTTTATTTCACTTTCATAGCATTGTCTGCTCAAAAATATTGAAGGCATTTACAATGAAGAAAATTTAGAAAATAAATGGGCAGACAGAAATTTTAAAGTTCTCATTTTCTATGGGCCAGCTATTTTTAACATTTTGTGTGTTCTTTTCTCTCCATGCTAATATAGACATATAAAAATATTATTGATACATAAATTACATATATATTATATACTCACATAATGTTCATAGTTAATCTAAATAGAATCTATAAGCTATATATTGACATATAAAATACACTAACATAAAAAATATATTATGTAAGATATATTATGTGGCATAGTGAAACCCTGTCTTAAAATAAAAAGCAAAAAGGGGCTGGGAATAGTGGGAATGCCCTGGGTTTAATCAGTACCAACCCAAAAATGCATAGTTCAGTGAAATCCCTGTGTGCCATACACACTGTTCATAGTTTTCTGTCATTACATAAAAAAAGAGACATGAAGAACCTATAGTTTACTTTGTTCACTTACTTAATTTTTCCTTAAGTAAAATCCTGGAAGTAGAAATAACTTATTTAAAGTTATCTTTGATTACTTTGATTTCTAGTTTTGGTTACTTTTCCTTGTGGCTGAGATATAATACCTGGCAGCCAAGGTTAAAAGGGGGAAAGGTTTATTTAGGTCACAGTTTATAGAAGTTTCAGTCCATAATCACCTGGGTCCACAGCAGAGTAGCACATAGCAGAGGGGCAACAGTTCATGGGGTTGGAAGACAGTAAAACCATCAAGAGCGAAAGGGAGGAGCAAACCTTTTTTCCTCTCTTATATTGCATGCAGGATACCCACCCTAGGGTGGGTGTAGCACTCACACTGTCATTCCCAGCCCTAGACAAGAAGCCAATCACAAACTCTAAATTCAGTCACCTACAAAAAGCGCCCCCCACCCCGAAGATCACATGAGACTTTGGGGGGACATCCAGACACAAACTATAACACTTCTATTTTGTTCTCTTCATTTTTGGTTCCAAATGCCACAGTTTATGAGGGGTGTGTGTGTGTATGTGTGTGACTGTGTGTGTGTACACAGAAAAAGAGAAAGACAAAAATGTTTCTTTCTCATAAGCATTAATTCAACTCCTATTTTATTCCAGTTCTTTGTTCAGGACATTGAAAAATTACTATGTTGTTTCATTGTCAAGCTCTGGACCCAGAAAAGACTAAAAATAAATATGAACCACAAAATCGTCATAATATTGATATTCGCTGAAGCATCTAGATTCTCATTATTTATTCTTCAGAAGTTTAAGGTGTGGTCATTTGTTTAAAACATATAGAAACCATTTTCCTCAACAAAACATTAAAAAGGACAATGTGCGTGTACACATAGCTGTCTGTGTTAGTGTACTTGTGTAGTATTCTCTGGGTACTATGGAGTCTACAAAGATGCAAATAAATGAGCATGTAAATTTTTGTTAGAAAGAATTCTAGCCAATTCAAAAAAAATGTGATTTAAAACTATGGTAGTTTTTAAATGTTTTGTAAAACCAGAGCTGCATTTAATACTGTAATGCCACACTAGAAAAGGTTTCTCAACTCCAGCAACTCATATATTGAGGGCTTGATCCCCAAAAAAGAAGAGGGGCCTACAAAGGTAATTGGATCATGATGGTGCTGAATTCTTCAGTGAATCAGATCATTGATGAGTTCATAGCTGAATGGGCTACTATGAAGTGGAGCTCGGTTGGAGGAAGTAGGTCACTGGGGGAATGCCTTCAAAGGGCACATCTGGTGGTCCCTGGTCCCTTCTCTGGTTCTTTCCTTCCCTATTTCCTGACTTTCCTCTGCCAGGCCATTCCATCATGATATTTCTGCTTTGAACCCAGTGGACCATGGACTAAACCTCTGAAATCATGAGTCAAAATAAACTTTCTCCTTTAAATTGTGTGTGTCAGGGATTTTGTCCCAGCATAGGAAAGGTGAATAAGATTTCTTTATAATGCAGCGATTTTAAGCTTCTAAGTAGAGAGTTATTTCCTGATACATAAATCAAGAATAGTTTTTCACATACAATGAGGAAAAGGAAAGGTATCAGCAAGTCCTTTACCTCCTACAAATATACATTCCTTCTAAAATTCACAGAGGTTGTGAATAGCCCTAAACAGGGGCTGCCCTCGTTGAGTGTGAACCCTTACCCAACAGAAGTGCCATGTATTTTATAAAGCTTTCCCCATCTGCCCCAGGCAGAATTATACCCTCTGGTCTCAGTTTTAATCCAAGGCACCTGGTTCCTCTGTTCAGTGTGTTTAGTTAAGTCCAAGATGCACCAACAGAAGTTCAAACCATGGCTTTGCCTTTGGGTGTTCCAGGGTTTTAGTGAGTTACCTATATTGCCTCTATTTTTTCCCTCTTAGATCCAAGATATTTGCAGTAGATAAAGGCCAAATGTTTCTCAGGCCTTACTGAAAGCCTTAACTTTACTTTCATTGGTACTTTTGGAATAGGTATCAGCTGTTCTGCAGTTATAATGTAATTAGCATCTGGAAGACATCATCATACAAAATGTTATTTTGTATTTCAAAAACTTGGTCAATTTTTAAAATTTTTGTTCAGATTTCAGAAATCTTTTTTATTACCTCCAAAATGATTTTAAACTGGCATAAAATAAACCTCCCCAAAAAATTCTCCCTCAGAAATTTGAAAAATTCAGAATTGGAATCAAATAATGGAAATTTCAATCCTAACCTCAATCTTATTTTTGTTTGTTTGTTTTTTATTTTGAAAAAAAAACCACAACCAAACAAAACAAAACAGAGTAGAGTCAACCACTACAAAACAATGAACATGGTACATGACTTCTAAACTAACCTCAATCTTATACTCCAGAATAGTATGACTTTTGAACCACAACCACTGTAAATAAAGGCTTGTTGATTGAAGATTCTTTTTTGTTTTAACCAGGACTAGTCTCACTTAAATATATATGTTTTCATGTATGTTGAAAAGTGTACACCCTGAAAAATAAAACTTCTGTCCTCACTCTGTCTGGATTCCTATTTCCCAGAGGAAACCACTGATTGAAGTTTGATTGCTATTTGGTTAGTTTTCAAATGGTTGTTTAGTAGCTTCTCAAATCTTGGTTATGGATGGGATTTTCCAAGTAGATCAAATCCTGACATTTATTTCTGATCCCAGTTCAAACTTCACTAAAATGAAAATAAATAAGAGACAAAGGTCCAGAAAGACAAAGAGAACAGAATCAACAAAGCTTTTTTTTTTTAAGAGTCAAGTCAACAAATCTTTTAAATTCTGACCTGGATTTCAGATTTGTCTACCTAACCTGCAAGGGTGACAGGAGAAAGCCAGCAAGAAGAGCGCTAGTTCACAATGCAGAAACACAGAAATCGAAGGTCTAGCGTCTTTTGAAGGTGACTTGCAGCAATGGAGTAATTTACATGTGGAATGTTCAGACTCTTTCCACTCACAGCCACTAGAGACTGCCCTGTCCCCACCCCAAAGAAGGCTGCCATCTGGAAAGGCTACTTACAGACTAAGAAATGGGGAAACTGGGGAAAGATGAGGGGCTGATGAGGAGTACATTACAAAGAAAGCACCTCTCCATCCCAGCTGGCTCCTAGAAGAGAGGCTGTCAGGCTTAGGCCCGCTCACCTTCCAGATGGGTTACTGGAATCCTTCTTCCCAGGAACTGAGCAGCCAATGACACAGGCCTGTAGATACCATATTTGAGAGCTCCCAACAAGGAACTGAGCATTAAGCTACCCATCAATAGTGCTTTCTCCCAGCACTGTGCTTCCAGCCAGCTCACCAGGGCACTCTTGGTGTAAACAATTGGTCAAGAATCAACAGATATAAGAGAAAATGGAAGTTAATAGGTAATTCATGAAATTGAAAACTCATTTAAGAACAACACATTGTACATTATTAGAAATAGGAAATAAACTGAAAGAAATAAAGTTGAAAATCTTTCCTGATGCTAAGTAGAACGCTAAGGTGAATGGGGTGAACAAGGACTTACAGTTTTTCAAGCATGACTTTGTATTACTCATTGTTGTTTAACATAATTAGCTTATTACTACATAAGCATTAGACTTATTAGACACATGTATTCATTTGAAAATTTAGAATTTTTTAAGAAGCCACCCAGTTTTCATTTGCTTGTTTAATTTTTCCTACAGAGGTTTTTAATTTCTATTTTTCCCTGCTACAACTCTCTTCTACTGACTTTGGGGATGATATCTTCTGGTGGATGATCAATGGTTCTACACATTTGTAACATTTTCTATTCATCTATAAAGTATTTGGATAGTTCCAAGCTTCATGATGTCATAAAAATAAACACACTAAAACTAGGAGGGGCACACCATATTGTGTTCCTGTACTATGATCTGCCTGCTACAATCTCTCACTTGGCTATAGGCATGATAGCATGTTTTATAAGTTGGCAATACAAATGCTCCACCTTCATCAACTTCGGTAGGACCTGACTCACGCTTATCAAGTGCTTACAATGCCCCACGACCAAGTCAAGACCTTTGCACATGTTAGCACATGAAATCCTCATAACAATTCTATGAAGTTAGTGCTATTACTGTCCTCTATTTTTCTCAGCTAAGGAAACTTCCCTCAAATTATCTGACTGGTAAACGACAGTCTTGTCAGACTTCAAAATCAATTTTGTTATCCACTACACTATTTTGCTCCTTGTGGATTTCATGGAAAATTTCCTGTGCCATGTATCTGGTTCACAGTTCAGTGGGAAACCCTGGCTGAGGTTTTTGTCACCAAGGGAACGATGCTTTCCCCATACATATTGTCCATTTCTCTGTAAGTGTTGGAAGAGAAAGTATGGCTGTTCTTTCTTTCTACAATCCTATTTCTTACTTGGTAAAACTGAAAAGAGATTCACTCAAAAAGAATCTACAGGAGAAATGCTAAGATACTCTTGATAATTTTAAAACTCCTTCTAATGATGCTTTCAAAGTCACTCAGAAATGCATCCAAGAATAGTTAATTCTTGAAAGAATTTGACTAAGGAATTTAATGATACACAGGTGATGTTTTACTTACAAATAGTGAGAGACACAGATAGGAGTTCTATTCCCTGGAATATTTGATTTCATGAGGATTTCAAGGTTACAATGCTGGTGTCCAAAGAGCATCATAGCAAAACATCTGGGTAGGGAATAAGAGGTGTGTATTATGTTGTGTGAGTATAACAAAATACAAAAGTCTAGGTAATTTGTAAAGAAAGAAGATTTATTCAGCTTACGGTTTTAGAGATTCAAAAGTATAGTGCCTGCATCTGCTCAGCTTTGGTGAAAGATGACATCACAGCATAAGAGCGTGTGTAGAAGAGATCACATGGCAAGAGGGGAAGTCAGAGACCAGGGAATGGCCAAGCACTTTCTTTTCTTTTGTCTTTTCTCTTTTTTCTTTCTTCTTCTCTTCCTTTCTTTCTTCTACTCTTCTTTCTTTCTTTCTTTCCTTCTTTCCTTCTTTCCTTCTTTCTTTCTTTCCTTATTGGCAGTATTGGTGATCAAACCCAGGGACTCTTGCACAGAGCTACCTCCCCAGCCTTTTATTTTTTATTTTGAGATAATTTCAAAATAAAAATAACTGTCTTAGTTATTTTATTTGTTGCTGGGACAAAGTGCCCAACACCCACAACTTAAGGAGGAAAGCTTTATTTTGGCTCACAGTTTGTAGAGGTTTCAGTCCATAGTCAGCTGACTCCAAGAGGTGTTGCCAGGCAGAGGGGCACGTTAGAGGTGAAACAGTCCATGGCGTGGAAGCAAGAAGCGGAGCAAACAAGTGAAGAGGGAGGGAGACAGACTCTTCCAGGCCACACCCCAAGCAAACCACCTCCAACCAGGGTTCACCACATTTAACTATAAACTCAACAGTAGACTAATCCATTGTTGAGTGTTATGCCCCCGTGATCCAATCACCTCCCCAAAGTCCCACCTATGAGCACATGAGACATCTAGATATAAACCATAACAGGTTCTCCTAAGTCATCCTGGTTGGGCTTGAACTTTTCGATCCTCCTACTTTAGCCTCCTAAGTGTTGGGGTTATTGGTAGGTGCCACTATTCCCAACTTTGCTTTTTTTTATAATAAACTACTCTCAAGGGAACAAAGCTACTCCTAGAAGACCTGATCCATTCTAACAAGACAGCTTTACTGCATTCATGAAGGTGGAGCCCCTTCATGACCTAATTGCCTTTCACGAAGCCCTACATCTTCAAGTGTCCACAACCAAGGACAAAACTCCTTCTGCATGAAACTCTGGGTGCCAGACTACAGCCAAACTGTAGCTGATAATTTGTATGACAGTCTTATTACCATGGTCCTCTCCTTCACAGCCACAGCTAATCATAAGACCATCCTCACACACTAGTATGTTCTCTATTCTGCCTGTAGCCTTTAGGAAGAAACATTTCCTTGACAGCATTTGCAAATCATGTTTTTGCTTTTCTCCTCAGAATAATTTACACCACAGAAATTCTTCCATATGTCAAAGCTGGTCTCATCACTTTGCTTGGAGGAGGGAAACAGCAAAGAAGACCATAGTTACAGAGCTAGTTTAAACCGGAGCATGTATAAATATTATAGCAACATCCTCTTAGTATAATTCTCAAGAACTTTCTGTTCCTGCAGGCTTCACCTCATTTCTAAAGCATAGATGATTTTGCATTAAGCATCTGGTTTGACATGAAAAATAGAGCAATGCAGCTGAATTGTAGCCTCATATGCTGACTTTTGATAAAACTAACTCTTTAACTGTTATTGCACATTATACTCCACATTAGCTAACTGATTCCCATAACAGCAGTATGAGGATACAGGCAGAAGTATTACCTGGCAGTATAAACTTCCATTGTCTGTAGATGGCTGTGTGCACTATCTATCTACTTCACTTGACTGAGTCATTGAGGGACATCTATCGAGCTATGTTGATAGAAGTTGAGATCATGTCATGAAATGACAATGGGACTTGCCTTACTCTCTCTGGGCCTCTCAGACACATATGCTCCCCAGCAAAGCAAGTACACACTAGCCAGTCTCCACTCATCAGCAGAACAGAACCCGGATGCACTGGCACACCCCACTCCTCTCCTTTGCAGTTACGTGAGCAAGCCATGCATGAGTCTACAAGGGACAAGGTCTAGGTTCACAAGGGACAAAGTTCATAAGTTAAAAAACTCTCCTTTCCCTGTAAATGTCCAAATCTCTGTCTCCTACTAGACTTAAATTCTGAACTAATCATAATGTCCTATTATTTTTATTAGGGGATGAGAAAGGAGAGGGGTTTACATCTGAATAAGGTATGCAGAGCATGAAAACAAACATTTGAAATATCACATTCCCTAAAATGTCTTCACTTTGTTGTATGGATAAACTTGCACAGATGGTTTTAAGTGTTCCCAAGGGATGTTTTTCTAATGCAGTTCATGTCACAAACCTCAAAAGGCAACATCCAATAAGGATTCCAGTAGGACAGAAATCTTTTTATCTATCTGGTCTACCCTGAAGCCCATGAGGCCTGTTTGTCCTCCTCCTTCCTAGTGTCACATTCACACTCCTTGTCCTGGGAGTGCTATCCACTGTCCTTTATGTCTTCAAGTCTCAAAATCTTGCTCAACAAGGGCACCAGAATTTCAACAGCTGCTATACCTTTATGGACCTATAGTAGATGCATACAAGCATACAAACAGTCCAGTGCTGGGACTGCAGTCATCTGACGCCATCCCCCTCATTATCTGTTATTTCGCCATCGCTCAAAACAGCTGCAGCACCATCTGCCCAATGCCTGTTTCCCCCTCACGTCTGTATTCACCCCACCTTGCTTCCACAAAGCCGCTACTGCTGTGGGCCTCTCCACTGCTGCCACCAACACCTCTTTCCAGCAAGCCAACTGAGTTGCACACTAACAATCATGCTTCTACACGTGTCATAGTATAGGACACAGTTTATCAGCATTTTCGCACAGCGGACTTAGCTTTCATCCATGGTTCCTGGCATTGGATACACATTAGAATCACATGGAAAACTTTGAAAGCATACAAGCTTGAGCCCTGCGCCCAGAAATAATGATTTAACTAGGCTGGGGCAAGGCCTGGGCATTTGTTGTGCTTTTCTGAGTGATATTGATGTATACCCAAAACTGAGAACAGCCGTTCTATTCCCTCCATATCTCTCCCTATATCTGAGGCACGGGTAGTGCTTAGCAATCTAACAGGCTACATCAGATGCATGCAAATTAATGGGATGCTTATTCGACTTAATGGAGTATATATGTAACACCTTAACACTCATATTTTCTTAGGGTTCTTGTGGTGCTCCTCATGTGAATGCCTAGGGAGTGGACAGGGGGTATTGCCTTCAACACTAGTTCTAGGGTCTCTAACATTGTCAACTCTGAGGACTAAACAGCTATAACTGAAAATCTATTCTCATAGTTTTGGTCAGGACATGGTCTGCAATTTCATTCAGGTGATGAACTGTCACTCTTCCATCAAAATGAGGAGTGGCCAATGTGTATCTCCCTGTTACATTTGAAAGTCATCTTCCGCCCATTCTTGGTGAATAGGGAGTGTCATATGCAGTCATACAAATAATCAGATGTGAATTTGCTATATCTCTATGCTTCTGTCTGGCTCTAATCACCTACAATAAGGCCTTGGCTGGGTGGGGATGGGAGGAATAGCAAGAGACTATGAATCCAAGCCCTAACTACAGGTTCACCAATTAGCTATAACTTTACCTTCAGTGGCACAACGTCAAAGTGAAGGGCATGGAGTAGGTGATGTGCTTGTTTGAATTCCAGCTCCAACATCTCCACACTGTGCAAATTGAAGGTAGTTATGATTACCTAATTCATAAAGGGTTTTTTTTGAGGATTAAATGAAGTAATGCATGTAAAGCTACTTAGCACAATGTCATGGTAAGTAATTAATGTTTTCTAAAAATGCATATAAAAGTTTTCACTTTGCATAACTTTAAAAATCATTTAAAGGATTAAACAGCAGAGAGGACCATGGGAAGACATACTAATCATGACATTCATTGTTAATTTGGAAGTGAAATAAGAAGTCTATGAAGAAGAAATAAATTGAGGAAGACAAATGAGTTTCTAGTTCTCATCCAATACTTGTGAGTAGTGAGGAAAGCTTTCTCTTAGATTCAGCAAAAATCAACTCTTCTCATTCCCCTTCCCCATAAAAGATGGGCAGCCAAGAAGGAGAGGAAGAATCTGAACCAGACAATCCCCAAAGGACATGAGCTAAGAGAAAGGTCTTAAGCCAAGAAAAAGACTTCTGTAGTCCCACACATGGTCTCCGGGGAGCTGAGAGGCTGCAGGACTCTGACACCTGAGACATGCACAGTCAAGATGTATCACATTTCAGCTGCCAACTTTTCAAGGAACACTGCAGCCAAGGCTATAAAGAGAAGTTGACTTTGTCCCTTAAACAGTAGCGTAAAATCACTCCACTGATCCATAAGGGTAGAGTTTCTCAAGTGTAGGCTGTGATAGCTCCGAATCAACTCAACCCCCTCGCATCCTTAACTTGACTTGTAGCTGAACACCACTCAGAGAAGAGAAATTTTCTCTCACCTTTGGTAAATAAAAAGAAAAAAATCAATAAAATAATTTCCAATCTGTTCTTTACAACTCGATGCCCCACTGATCAGAGTAAGTTGGGAACAAACGCATTAGCTCTGAGAGAAAACAACTTTTAGAAATATGATTTGATCTAGCTGGCTGAGCAGTCATTATGCTTGAAATTCTCTGTGCTGTATTTGCCAGTCAATGGAGCACACAGGGATGCAGACCACAGGGACACGCCTCCCCTCTGACACCAGCTTCCAGACTGCATCTGTAATTGCTATCAAGATCGTCAAATCATCCTGCGACGTCAGGGAAAAGCTTAATTCTCACCAAAACGAAGCAACAACTTGTTTTTAACAAAATAATTGGGTTACCCTTGAGACTAGCTTCTCAAATCGGAAATACTACCTTATCCTAAAGATTTTAATCAAATTTAGTTCCTGCTGGTCTCTGCCTTGTGCAACCTATATGGGGCCCAGACTCCCACAGTCCCCAACCTATCCCTGACCAAGAGGAATGGGACCCATCACTCTCAGTGCACTGGGTCTTGCTCGGTTGGGGTGGCCCATATTTAGAATGATGCCTAGGCCTTTGATGTCCATTCCCAAGTTACTTTATGACCCATCTGACTGTGATAACACCATTCCTAAAGATCTGTGCGTTTATTCATAGGACAGAGACTCTGTGGGGATACTGACAGACTACCCTTCTCAGGGTCTGTGCAGTCCTGGCTTCTCCCTTTCCACACTTGCCCTTTTCCAGCCCCGAGAGTGTCTCCATTCCAGGCCCTGAATGATGAGAAATATTTAGATTTTGTGTAACTTACTTTGTTTTGTTCTTATTTTTCTTTGCTCTGCTCCAAAATAATCTAATCTCAGATCAAGGCTTTGAACTCTAAACTATATGGTCTTCAACAAAACACCAAGTACTACACAAGCTAGGCAAAACTTTAAGGGATGCAGGCTACATCTGAACAGCACTGGCCATGCGCTCCTAGGCAAGTCAATTTGCCAGTGGTCAGTACCAGATTTATATTTCAGGTTTACCCAGTGTGGTATGGACATCTGGCATCCAGCCCTATCCTCATTTCTAGGACAGGCACCCAGGCCCCTCGATGGGAGTGTAGGCTGCTAAACCTCTCCTTGGAAGAAGTACCCCCTGCCCATGCTCCATTAGCTGGACTGGTCACAATAATGACTGGCCAACATGAGCTACAAAGAGTTAGCTCCCTAGCTTCAAGGTGGGGCCACCTGTGTGATGACATTTCCACTGCAGAGTATCCCATGATGTCTTAGTTACTTTTTTCTCATTGCTGGGACAAAAATACCTGACGCCCAAAGTGAAGGAAGGAGAGGTTTATTTCTAATACCTGACGCCCAAAGTGAAGGAAGGAGAGGTTTATTTCTTACAGTTTTGGCGCTTTTAGTCCATGCTTAGCTGGTTCCAAGGGGAGGGGAGGTGGCTGAGGCGCTGCCGTTCATGGCGGCTGCAAGCGGCAAGAGCAAACCGCGCCAAGGAGAGAAAAAACACGCCCCCATTCCGACCTTGCATTGTATGTCGGCTCCACCCCTGGGCGGGTGCAGAACTCACACCGCCAATCCCAGCACTAGACAAGGAGTCAATCACAAACGCGTGATTCAGCCACTTCCGTGACTACATGAGGCTGGGGGGGCCATCTATATACAAACCGTAACACATGACAACATGCAGAAGCTGAGCTCCAGCTCAGACTACATCTTTGCATTCTTCCCCCTGCCATGTTCTGCTTCTCTCCTTCCCTTTCTCAGCGGGGAATTTTCTTAATAAATCCCTTGAGAGGCCCCCCAGACCTTTACTGGGGCTCTACTTTGAGGGAACCCAACAGAAGGCAACCAGGGTGCTCTGTGGAAAACATTTTGGAGCAGATGCAAAGCAAAGGCAGGGGAGGAAGTTAGGAGGCTGTTGCAATCACCCTGTTAGGAAACGTCGGTTATTTTCTGTTCTACTTTGAAATTCTATGGCTCTCTGAGTAGGATGCTGTTAGTAGTCACAACAAGCTCATTAACTCAGCTCCATATGTTAGAATTGACATAGGTCAAACTGGCACACTGAATTGTTTACTCCATTGAAGCTGGTGGCCAGGGAAATAACAGCAAAAGCTAAAGTATTTGATTTACTGGGAAAACAGATCAGAAAAAATAAAACATCTCCCACTTCTCCAAGAGAGCCTAAAATAAAATTTCACTGGGGATCTAAAGCTAGGTCTCTTGATTTAGTATGCTGTTGATGACACATAGACAATCCAGGAAAAATCTGCAACCCTTAGCCATCTTCCTACTGCCTCCACCAATTTCTCCTGTAATCAGCAGGTGTTAGAAGAATGAAACTTAAACACAACTAGAAGGTAAACCTACTTCAGATCAGAGATATCAAGTTGTATCTAAGACCATACGGATCTTGGGCTTATCTGACTACAATCAACAAGGAGTTTATGCATTTCCTTTGACAAAGCTAAGTACACAAGTGTTTTTCAAACAGATCTGAAGAAACAACCTCAAGTATCTGAACTTCTCGCTATAAAATTTTCTTCTATTTTAATTTTAATGATAACCTTCAAAATATTAATCTAAGTGTATTCTGCATTTCATGGATGGCCACTGATAACAGAACACAGCCATGAGATTTCAGAGTGTTAAAACTAGGTGTTGACCAGACTGGCACCAGTGATGAATTACACAAAACCACAAGTGCTAACTTTTAATGAAGAGCCTATCAAGCTGTAATTCTGTGGATGTGTTCTCTTGAGCCTACGAATGTCCAAAGTTGAGAAATATTGAACAAAATGTTTATTTCTGAAGATAATCAATATCTGCAATTCCAGTTGCCAACATGATAGTAAGATGGCATTCTGGTTGCCCTACTATTCCTCATGAACAGAGAATGGCACTCTATATATAAAAGATGAAGGCCATCTGTGAAAATTCAGATGATATCAAGTATTCCCATCCCAGTGCTGTTATGTGTCATTCTTACTATTATTGTTGTATGCTTTTAATTAAATATCTCATAAATGATTAAATCAGCAACTGTGGTGTTATTGCAACATGACGACAGTTCCTATTTTATATTTTGGGTGGGGCTTTTGGGAAATGCTTATTAGTTAGCTTTCCTGCCACAAACACAAAGTTGATTCCCACAATTTAAAGGAGAGGCTCAATTAGGCTCATGGTTTTGAAGAATTCAGTCCCTGGTAAGCTGGTTCCAAAGGAGAAATGTCATGGCAGAAGGCCATAGTGGAGCAAAGATGTTAAGTTCACTGTGACCAGGAAGCAGGGCAGGGTAACGGTGCCAGAATGAAAGGAAGGAGGGACTATGAATATAGTACACAAGGTCATGCCTCCATGACCTATCCAGACAAAATTTGTGCTTTATTAATTGCCTCAGCAGTTCTCAATCCAATCAGGTTGACACAATTAATTTAACCATCAAAAACTACTAGACACCCAACAAAAGAGTAACTAAGTGTCAAGTCACAGAGGTTGTACTGAAAGGAGTTTATAGGGAGATTATTTAAAAGCCCAACTTAGAAGTGACTATTTGATCACAAAACAAGTCTGTGCATTCATAAATTCTACAACTAGAAAGAAAAGAAAGGAATTGATTGTCATGAAAACCAGAAGACTTTTATGGAGGAGGGAGGGCAGTTGAAAGCAGAGCAGGGAACATGGACACCCTCTGGGCTCAAAGCTAATGTTTCTAATGCTTAACCTAAGTAACCAGTTACATGCAGGGTTATTTTCAAACTTTTCAGTATGCTATGCACTTATGTTGCAACAACAATTACCAAAATCAGTGAAACACTGTCTCCAAGGAAATATCACTGTGACTACTGTTATGTAAGGAAAGTGTACTGGCAAGCCAGGCACGCTCGTGCACACCTGTAACCCAAGCACTCTCGAGGCTGAGGCAGCAGATTGTGTGTTCAAGGTCAGCCTGGGCTATGCAGCAAGACTTTGTTTCAAAAAAAGAAGAAATGGAGGAAAGGGGCAGCAGAAGGAGGAATGAAAAGAGAGAGGGAGGAAGGAGAAGAAAAAGTGCTGGCCCAAAATCCAAATTCCTAGTTTATAAGTGATTAGCAGACTAACTTAAGTAAATTATATTTCTTCTCTGAGCCTCAGTTTTCTTATGTGTACAATGGGAATATCATCAGCTTCACATTTTGAAATAACACACAAGAAACTGTTTCATTGCTTTGTAGAGTTGAATTTTTTTTTTGAGGCATGGTCTTTCCATGTAGTTCATTCATGATTTGAACTCACTATGTGCTCATGGCAATCCTCCAGCCTCAGTCTCCCAGGTGCTGGGATTACAGGCCTGTGCCACCCCACCTGGCCTGAAAATATTATAAAAAGGTAAACTCAATATTACTTGGGATTGTTATTTTAGTTTAAGACATTGTGTCTAACAAAGTGAAGTTCTAGTGTCCACGTAACTCTGAAATTACTTCTGTAGCCCAACACACAGAATCTTCCACATTCTCACTGGTCCTGGAGCTGTCTCTTCTCACCCTCCACTCTCTGACACCAACCCTGGGTTCCCGCTAAGCCCTTGACTTTGCCCTCCAGCTCCATGACTTTGCCCTTGCTTGCATGTGTGTCAAGTACTGTCTTAGCCCTCAGCTTTCCCACACACTCTTTTTTCTGCCTTCACTCCCCTGGCTCACCCCTCTAGCTTAGCACATATTCTTTTGGGAGCAAATATTTATTGAGCAGCTACTATGCCCTGAGCACTATTCTAGCTCCTAGGGATAAGTTCCTGCTCTCATGCTGCTTGCATTCTGTTCACAACTGATTTGTTCTCTCTGGGTAAGGGCCAACTCAAGCACCTGCTATAGCACAATTTCCCAAATGTCCCTTCCTCACCCGCCTCTCCACCAACCCCACCAACCCCCACTAGTACTGAACGCTTCTCTTTGCCCAGCAGTGCCCTGTGCCCTTCCTTGTACACTATCTTGTCCATTCCTTCAGATAGTGTGTTTTTAATGTAGATTGTGTCTTTCCATTTCATCTGCAGAGGAGCGCTGAGTCATACCAGCTAGCATGTCTTGAGTGTGTATTAAGTGACTGCTTTGTTCTAAGCACTTTTTTGCATATGACGTATTTAATGCTCACAAAAACCACATGAAGCAGCCACTCCTGCTGAGCTTATCACTGATGATGACAAACCAATCACAGAGTGGTAAAGGAACTTACACAAGGTTCAGAGCTGGAGTGGGGAGGACAAGCTTTCCACTCTTGCTTACCTCACTCTACAGCCTCACAGTTAGGAGACACTGTAGGTTCTTGAGAGTAGAAGAAATGCAAGAATGAATGGGGTAAAGGAAAGAGCCATTCACTTTGGCAAGTTACAGGTTAAGATGACTTTCTTTATTAGATAACTTAGAGTTGCAATAAGCCTGAGAGAAAGAATTTTCTATCTAGATTTGTGTCTTGGGAGAATGATTTGGGGATGACAATGCACGATGTATATACCATTATTGCCCCAATTGATGTATTTTGAAATTTTGTTGTAGTTTTTTTTACTTTTCTTCTTTTTTCCTTTTATCCTTGAAATAAAATGGATTTGAAAAAGAATAGATTTCTGCATCTATTCTGGTTTCCTTATTTCACCCCTCCCTAAATTTAAACTATCTGGGAATTAGTCAATCAATTAAAACATGCTTTAAGTACTGGCATTGTTCAAGCTGGTTTGCATTCATTCACGCCCCAAAAGACAACCTCATGAATGAAGTGGGGGATTGGAGATTTTGGGATTCCAGCCTCCCTCCTGTTAGGCAAATGTTGATCCTCAAGGTGTGGAATAATTCGAGGAATCAATGGGAAGACAAGCTTTCAAGGCTGAATTGAGCCCCAGAGATCATCTGATCCACAGCAGTGAACTCGGAGGCTGTAACAGAAATATCTTCACAGAGCTATGTGGAGTAGGCAAGGTGTAGGACAGGGTCAAGCAGCTTGTGCAGGATCCAAATGTAATAAACATGGCCTCATTATTTTGCTATTCAGAATTTTGTGTAGAACTTCCAGTTAAGCCTGGCAGATTAACTCATGCATTTTTCCTACTTCCTTCTACAATTGCAGTAAAAGAATTTTTCTAAGTGTAAATCTATAAGGACAAAGAGAAGAGAGAAGATGACAGCTGATAAAGGATATCCATCAGCAATACCTTGGATGATAGGAGTGACTACCTGATAAAAGAGGAGGGAAAAAGCCGAAAACCAACTATTACCAGGTTCTGGAGTCCTGGAGTCTCCTTCTAGAGGTGGTTACCAGGTTCTTTCCCTCTAGAACAAAGAAGTGAAGCGAACAAGCAAAAACAGTGGCAAAGTTTCAAATTTATTTGAAAAGTGAAGGATAAGGAAGAAACTGGCTCTTCAGAGAGAGCTTGGGCTAAGTAAAAGAGAGGAAAAAATAAAAATAAAAGTACACCCTGGAGGGGCACATGGAGGGCTACCACTTAGTAAGCCATGATAGTGCCAGTAGTTGCCTTATATTCCTTCTGCAGTCATGGGAACCTTTGAGAATTTCCACATACCTTGCTTGGAAAGGTGGTTCTGATATCCTACCACGCCTCCTTTCCCAGCCAGTCTAAGCCACATCCTATCTCACAATCAGGAAAAGGAAAGTCATCAAGAACTGCTCAAAGAGGAAAAGTAACAGGGATGGGGAAAGAAGGAAAAAAGGAAGGGAAAAGGAAAAAGACACAAATATACATATATATATATATATATATATATACATAAGATAGCGAAAATGACTATACTACTAATTGTATTAGTTCTTGGAAAAGAGCAATTAATACTCATACGATTAGATCAGTTTTACATGTCTATATCTGGTCATCTGAGTGACACTTTTGCAGGTAACAATACACAATATTACAACCATTGTTAAATTCCTATCATCTTGTTTTGTAAACCTCTACTGTTATTGTTTTGGGTTTGTCATTGTTGTTTGTTTTTCTTTTGCTTTTTGTTTTTCTGTTCTGTGTCTTTTTTTCACTTAAATAAATAAAAAAAATTCTAATCAAAAAAAAAAAAAAGGAAGCAAAATAATTCGTACTTCAGAACCACAGGAAAGCTCTGAATCCGGAGGAACCAGATAGCACCAATAGCTGGGGCGAGGGATGGGGCTGAAAAGCTAGAGAACCCAGAGCAATTAAGAGTCTAACCTTCAGATGACCAAGTGACCACATTTCCCTACTTTGGAGAAGACTTGAGATTTTGCCATTGGTGCAATCAAATCAGAGGGAATCTTGGGCACCATAGACTTATTAGAAAACAACATAAAGTGAAGTTCCCCATATGGAAAAGAAGCTCTGTACAGATATTTTGTATGTCTTTCTTTACACTATCTTGTCCATTCCTGTAGATAGCATGTTCTTCAATGTAGAACATGTCTTTCAATTTCATGTGCAGAGGAACACTGAGTGATAATAGCTAGCATGTTTTGAGTGTGTAATATGTGGCTGCTCTGTCCTATGCACTCTTTC